>JACEHZ010000502.1:0-163727 GCA_017893485.1 Hemerocallis citrina | reverse complement strand
ATTTCGTGGAGTACACTGTTTTCGATCACTTACGTGAGATTTCGTATTTGACTGTTTCGGCCTCATTTTATGGGTTATAGTCCGCAGTTTCTGGCTGTTTTCGTGAAATTTTGTATTTGACTGTTTTAACCTCATTTGTGGGCTATAGTCCACAGTTTTCGGTGACTTTCATGAGATTTTTTATTTTCCTCATTTTGTGGGCTATAGTATACTGTTTTCGATCACTTTCATGAGATTTTGTATTTTACTGTTTCGGCCTCATGTTATGGGTTATAGTCCACAGTTTCCGGCCGTTTTCGTAAAATTTTGTGTTTGACTGTTTTAGCCAAATTTGTGGCTTATAGTCCACAGTTTTTAGCCACTTTCATGAGATTTTTTATTTCCTTCAATTTTTAGCTATAGTACACAGTTTTCGTTCTCTTTCAAGAGATTTCGTGTTTTACTATTTTGGACTTATTTTGTGGGTTATAGTCCACATTTTCTACCCATTTTCGCGGAATTTGGTATTTGACTGTTTTAGCCTCATTTGTGGTCTATAGTCCACAGTTTTCGGGCACTTTCGTGAGAATTTTTATAGTACACTGTTTTGGATCAATTTAATGAGATTTCCTATTTTATTGTTTTAGCCTCATTTTCGGGGTTATAGTCCACAGTTTTCGGTTGTTTTGGTTAAATTTTGTATTTGACTGTTTTAGCCTCATTTGTGGGCTATAAAGTCCACAGTTTTCGGTGACTTTCGTGAGATTTTTTATTTCCCTCGTTTGGTGGGCTATAGTACACTATTTTCGATCACTTTCATGAGATTTTGAATTTTAATGTTTCAGCCTCATTTTATGGGTTATAGTCTACAGTTTCCGGCCGTTTTCATGAAATTTTGTATTTGACTTTTTAAGCCAAATTTGTGGCTTATAGTCCACAGTTTTTGGCCACTTTCGTGAGATTTTTTTATTTCCCTCATTTTTTTAGCTATAGTACTCTGTTTTCGTTCTCTTTCAAGAGATTTCGTGTTGTACTGTTTTGGACTTATTTTGTGGGTTATAGTCCACATTTTCTACCCATTTTCGCGGAATTTGGTATTTGACTGTTTTGGCCTCATTTGTGGCCTATAGTCCACAGTTTTCGGGCACTTTCGTGAGAATTTTTATTTTTCTCATTTTGTAGGCTATAGTACACTATTTTGGATCACTTTAATGAGATTTCGTATTTTATTTTGGCCTCATTTTCTAGGTTATAGTCCACAGTTTTCGGCTGTTTTGGTTAAATTTTGTATTTGACTATTTTAGCCTCATTTGTGGGCTATATAGTCCACAGTTTTCGGCCACTTTCGTGCAATTTTTTATTTTCCTAATTTTGTGGGCAATAGTACAATGTTTTCGATCACTTTCTTGAGATTTCGTATTTTAATGTTTTGGCCATGTTTTATGGGTTTCTTGAGATTTCGTATTGTAATGTTTTTTCCATGTTTTATGGGTTATAATCTACAGTTTCCAGTCGTTTTCGTGAAATTTTGTCATTGACTTTTTAAGCATCATTTGTGGGCTATCGTCCACATTTTTCAGGCACTTTCGTGAGAATTTTTATTTCCCTTATTTTGAGGGCTATAGTACACTGTTTTCGATCACTTTCATGTGATTTTGTATTTTACTTTTTTGACTTATTTTGTGGGTTATCATCCACACTTTCCGGCCGTTTTCGTGAAATTTTGTATTTGACTGTTTCAGCCTCATGTTTGGGCTATAGTCCACAGTTTTCGGTGACTTTCGTGATATTTTTTATTTTCCTCATTTTGTGGGCTACACTGTTTTCGATCACTTTCATGAGATTTTGTATTTTACTGTTTTGGCCTCATTTTATGGGTTATAGTCCACAGTTTCTGGCCGTTTTCGCGAAATTTTGTATTTGACTGTTTTAGCCAAATTTTTGGCTTATAGTCCATAGTTTTAGGCCACTTTTGTAAGATTTTTTATTTTCCTCATTTTTTTGGCTATTGTACACTGTTTTTGGTCTCTTTCATGAGATTTCGTATTTTACTGTTTTGGACTTATTTTGTGGGTACAGTCCATATTTTCTGGCCGTTTTCACGGAATTTTGTATTTGATTGTTTTAGCCTCATTTATGGCCTATAGTCCACAGTTTTCGGACACTTTCGTAAGAATTTTTATTTTTCTCATTTTGTGGGCTATAGTACACTGTTTTCGATCACTTTAATGAGATTTCATATTTTATTGTTTTGACCTCATTTTGTGGGTTATAGTCCACAGTTTCCGGTTGTTTTGGTTAAATTGTGTATTTGACTGTTTTAACCTCATATGTGGCTATGGTCCACAGTTTTCGGCCACTTTCGTGCAATTTTTTATTTTCCTAATTTTGTGGGCAATAGTACACGGTTTTCGATCACTTTCTTGAGATTTCGTATTTTAATGTTTTGGCCATGATTTATGGGTTTCTTGAGATTTCGTATTGTAATGTTTTTGCCATGTTTTATGGGTTATAATTCATAGTTTCCAGTCGTTTTCGTGAAGTTTTGTAATTGACTTTTTTAGCATTATTTGTGGGCTATCGTCCACAGTTTTCAGGCATTTTCGTGAGAATTTTTATTTCCCTCATTTTGTAGGCGATAATACACTGTTTTCGATCACTTTCATGCGATTTCGTATTTTACTTTCCTTACTTATTTTGTGGGTTATAATCCACTGTTTCTGGCCGTTTTCGTGAAATTTTGTATTTGACTGTTTTAGCTTCATGTGTGGGCTATAGTCCACAGTTTTCGGGCACTTTTGTGAGAATTTTTATTCCCCTCATTTTGTGGGCGATAGTACACTGTTTTCGATCACTTTCGTGACATTTCGTATTTGACTGTTTCGGCCACATTTTATGAGTTATAGTCCACAGTTTCCGGGCATTTTCGTGAAATTTTGTATTTGACTGTTTTAGCCTCATTTGTGGGATATAGTCCGCAGTTTTCGGCAACTTTCGTGAGTTTTTTTATTCCCTCATTTTGTGGGCTATAGTACACTGTTTTCGATCACTTTCATGAGATTTCGTATTTTACCGTTTTGGCATCATTTTAAGGGTTATAGTACACAGTTTCTGGCCGTTTTCATGAAATTTTGTATTTGACTGTTTTGGCCAATTTGTGACTTATTCGGACAATTTCATGAGATTTTTTATTTCCCTCGTTTTGTGGGCTATTGTACACAATTTTCGATTACTTTCATGAGATTTCGTATTTTAATGTTTAGGCCTCATTTTGTGTGTTATAGTCCACAGTTTTCGGCTATTTTCACGGAATTTTGTATTTGACTGTTTTAGCCTCATTTGTGGCCTATAGTCCCCACAGTTTTCGGGCAATCTTGTGAGAATTTTTATTTTCCTCAGTTTGTGGACTATAACCCAAAAAATGAGGCCAAAATAGTAAAATTGTGGACTATAAGCCAGAAAATGTGGACTATAACCCAAAAAATGTTTTGGTTAAATTTTGTATTTTAACTGTTTTAGCCTCTTTTGTAGGCTATAGTCCACAGTTTTCGGCCACTTTCGTGCAATTTTTTATTTTCTAATTTTGTGGGCCTATGCTTTTTGGGTTATAATCTACAGTTTCCAGTTGTTTCCGTGAGATTTTGTAATTGACAGTTTTAGCCGCATTTGTGGGCTATCGTCCACAGTTTCTGGGCACGTTCGTGAGATTTTTTATTTCCCTCATTTTGTGGGCTATAGTACACTGTTTTTGATCACTTTCAAGAGATTTCGTATTTTACTGTTTTGACCTCATTTTGTGGGTTATTGTCCACAGTTTCCGGCCGTTTTCGTGAAATTTTGTATTTAACTGTTTTAGCCTCATTTGTGGGCTATAGACCACACTTTTTGGCGACTTCGTGAGAATTTTTATTTTCCTCGTTTTGTGGGCTATAGTACACTGTTTTCAATCACTTTCATGAGATTTTGTATTTTACTGTTTTGCTCTCATTTTATAGGTTTAGTCCATAGTTTCCGGTCGTTTTCGTGAAATTTTGTCTTTGATTGTTTTAGCCAAATTTGTGGCTTATAGTCCACAGTTTTCGGCCACTTTCGTGATATTTTTTATTTCCCCCATTTTTTGGCTATATTACACTGTTTTCGGTCGCTTTCATGAGATTTCGTATTTTACAGTTTTGGCCTTATTTTGTGGGTTATAGTCCGCGTTTCTGGCCGTTTTCGCGAAATTTAGTATTTGACTGTTTTAGCCTCATTAGTGGCCTAGAGTCCACAGTTTTCGGGCACTTTCGTGAGAATTCTTATTTTCCTCATTTTGTTGGCAATAGTACACTGTTTTCAATTACTTTAATGAGATTTCGTATTTTACTATTTTGGCCTTATTTTCTGGCTTATAGTCCACAATTTCCGGCTGTTTTGGTTAAATTTTGTATTTGACTGTTTTAGCCTCATTTATGGGCTATAGTCCGCAGTTTTCGGCCACTTTCGTGCAATTTTTTATTTTCCTAATTTTGTCGACAATAGTACACTGTTTTCGATCACTTTCTTAAGATTTCGTATTTTAATGTTTTGGCCATGTTTTTTGGGTTTCTTGAGATTTCGTATTGTAATGTTTTGGCCATGTTTTATGGGTTATAATCCACCGTTTCCAGTCGTCTTCGTGAAATTTTGTAATTGACTTTTTTAGCATCGTTTGTGGGCTATCATCCACAGTTTTCAGACACTTTCGTGAGAATTTTTATTTCCCTCATTTTGTGGGCTATAGTACATTATTTTCGATCACTTTCATGTGATTTCATATTTTACTTTTTCGACTTATTTTGTGGGTTATAATTCACAGTTTCCGGTCATTTTCGTGAAATTTTGTATTTGACTGTTTTAGCCTCATGTGTGGGCTATAGTCCACAGTAGGGGTGGACAACTATTATCCGAACCGATCAATCCGAACCAATCCAACCCGAATCGATCTGTTTTTAACCGAACCAATTGGGGGTTTGGATTGGCCCGGTTCTTGATCTTCAATAACCAACTGGATCGATTCTGTTGTTGGATGGGGCTTTCAAATAACCGATAAAACCGAACCCACCGAACCTCTATGCATAAGTTCATAAAAAATCTAGTTCTCCTTTAATTTCTTGAATATACAAATAATCATTTCTTATTTTCTTGGAGATACAAACAGTCTTCTTTAATTTATTTAATACAACCGAGCAGTTGTTCTACCTATGTTTTGATTCTCCATAATCCTATATCTTATGTTGTTGAGAAATACTTGATTTACAATGTGGCCCAGTTTAACAAAATCATGAAGTTGATGTAACATTTAATAGTTACTTTAATCAAGTCAAGCCGAAATTGTTTTATAAATCTTCTTTTATTGTACCTGAAATTCAATTAGCTATGATTATTGATGTTTCTTTTATGATAATAAATTAAGATTACAAAAGTAAGCAATTAAAAAAGCAATTTATCTCACTCATTTAAACGTCATTATCTCAAACAATTAGTGCAAAATTCATTAACAACTTGTGGTTTTATGAATCTTCATTTTAAGTTCATTTCTGAATAACAAATAGCAGATTGTTTCATAAGTTTGCTTGAAGTTGATCTTTTAAATTTCAACTAAATTATGAATGATGTTGAAGGTGAAAAGTAGCACGCCAAACCGACCATCCAATCCAATCCAAACCGAGCTTAATCGGCTTGGATGGAAACTGATCCAATTAAGATTCGGATTGGTTGCGGATGAGAAAATTAAAAAACCAATGTTTTTTGGATAGGTGGTGGATGGTCCATATTAGGTCGGATACCGACCGATGCCCACCCCTAGTCCACAGTTTTCGAGCACTTTCATGAGAATTTTTATTTCCCTCATTTTGTGGGCTATAGTACACTGTTTTCGATCACTTTCGTGAGATTTCGTAGTTGACTGTTTCGGCCTCATTTTATGGGTTTTAGTCGATAGTTTCCGGCCATTTTCAAGAAATTTTGTATTTGACTGTTTTAGCCTCATTTGTGGGCTATATAGTCCACAGTTTTCGGCGACTTTCGTGAGATTTTTTTATTTTCCTCATTTTGTGGGCTATTGAACACTGTTTTCGATCACTTTCATGAGATTTCGTATTTTACCGTTTCGGCCTCATTTTAAGGGTTATTGTCCACAGTTTCCGGCCGTTTTCGTGAAATTTTGTATTTGACTGCTTTAGCCTCATTTGTGGGCTATAGTCCACAGTTTTCGGCCACTTTCGTGCAATTTTTTTATTTTGCTAATTTTGTGGGCAATAGTACATTGTTTTCGATCACTTTCTTGAGATTTCGTATTTTACTGTTTTGGCCGAATTTTGTTGGTTATAGTCCGTGTTTCTGGCTGTTTTCGTGGAATTTAGTATTTGACTGTTTTAGCCACATAAGTGGCCTATAGTCCACAGTTTTCGGGCACTTTCGTGAGATTTTTTATTTCCCTCATTTTATGGGCTATTGTACACTGTTTTCGGTCACATTCATGAGATTTCGTATTTTACTGTTTCGGCCTCATTTTGTGGGTTATAGTCCACAGTTTCGTGCTGTTTTCGTGAAATTTTGTATTTGAATATTTTAGCCAAATTTGTGGCTTATAGTCCACAGTTTTTGGACACTTTCCTGAGATTTTTTATTTCCCTCATTTTTTTAGCTATAGTACACTGTTTTCGATCTTTTTCATGAGATTTCGTATTTTACTGTTTTGGCCTTATTTTGTGGTTTATAGTCCATAATTTAAAACCGTTTTCGCGGAATTTTGTATTTGACTGTTTTAGCCTCATTTGTGGCATATAGTCCACAGTTTTCGGGCACGTTCGTGAGAATTTTTATTTTCCTCATTTTTTGGGCTATATAGTTCACTGTTTTCGATCACTTTAATGAGATTTCATATTTTACTGTTTTGGCCTCATTTTCTGGGTTATAGTCTACAGTTTCCAGCCGTTTTCGTTAATTTTTGTATTTGACTATTTTAGCCTCATTTGTGAGCTATAGTCCACTGTTTTCAGCCACTTTCGTGCAAATTTTTATTTTCCTAATTTTGTGGGCAATAGTACACTGTTTTCGATCACTTCCTTGAGATTTCGTATTTAATGTTTTGGCCATGTTTTATGGGTTATAATCCACAATTTCCAATCGTTTTCGTGAGATTTTGTAATTGACTATTTTAGCCTTATTTGTGGGCTATCGTCCAAAGTTTTCGGGCACTTTCGTGAGATTTTTTATTTCCCTCATTTTGTGGGCTGGAGTACACTGTTTTCGATCACTTTCATGAGATTTCGTATTTTACTGTTTTGATCTCATTTTGTGGGCTATAGTCAACAGTTTCCGGCCGTTTTCGTGAATTTTTGTATTTGACTGTTTTAGCCAAATTTGTGGCTTATAGTCCACATTTTCGGCAATTTTCGTGAAATTTTTTATTTCCCTCATTTTTTGGCTATAGTACACTGTTTTCGGTCTATTTCATTAAATTTCGTATTTTACTATTTTGGCCTTATTTTGTGGGTTATAGTCCACAGTTTCTGGCCGTTTTCGCAGAATTTTATATTTGACTGTTTTAGCCTCATTAGTGGCCTATAGTCCACTATTTTCGGGCACTTTCGTGAGAATTTTTATTTTCTTCATTTAGTGGGCTATAGTACACCGTTTTCGATCACTTTAATGAGATTTCGTATGTAGCGCCCCGAATTTCTATTATAATATCTTAAAAATATGTGGCACAATTTCCAGCATCAACTTCAATGTAATAGTACACATAGCCCAAAAACACAGATAATTTTATTCCAAACTGTTATTACAACAATCTTTACAAACACAGCGGAATACAAAACACCTTGAATTACAAACTTTTTTTTACAATACTTCTTTTACAAAATTTACACAAAAGCTCTATTACATCAATTTATCTCAAGCATCCAAACCCCAAGCTCTAAACAACAACAACCTGTAAAATATGAGGCTAGAGATAATCCCTAACCCCCTAAACTAAAGGGATCAGCCATAAAGGTGTGAGTGACATAAAAACAAAGCAATATAATTATATCATAAAACATAGAGTCATCCACAACATGTACCATCGGCAAGAATAAAGGAATGAGAAATAACAAATAAGTAAAGCATGAAAACATCAAGGAATATATGATAGTAGATAGTAATTCATGAAAACGTCAAGGGATTCTAGACTAAGTGTCAAGTGTAGGAAAAACAGGAAAACACAAGCATAAAACCAAGTCAAAAAACACAAGCTCTATATGCTGACTCTCTAATACGTACTTGTCGGATTCTATGCATTCCATAGTACATAGGTACGGTGCAAGCCCTTAACGATCTCCACTTATAGGGATAACCCCTCGTTATGCAACTAATCCTACTACAGTGATGGAAAACAAGATCCAGAATACTCCGCGAATAGGCACCACAGCCCTCGATGCGCAAGCATCATGTAAGATAGCTCAAAAACAACCGGAGAATCATCTCCTAAACCCGTGTACCCCACGAATAGGCTTGCAAGGCCCTCGACGTGCAGATACACCAGGTACATTTCGTGAATAGGTCTGCCGACCCTCGACACGCGAATGCACCCTGCTTGCTCCGTGAATAGGCCTGCAGACCCTCGACACGCGAACACACAAATGTCCTCTCGAGACAGAACAACAAACAGTCATGGAACGCATCCGTTGGACTAACAAAACTATGAGCCTATACTTACGTTTCCCAAGTTCCATCACATCCCCACTAGTGCCTGTCCTTAAGTTGATTATTATTAAACCACAAAATCCGATCTCTAGAGTTAGTGTATCCTGCCGAACTTAAATACTCAACATCAACTAAACCAAGACCCCCCAGGTCTAACTCAACAATCTTAACTGCCGGTTCATAGGACTCCCACTCAACCCTCTAGAGATCTCAACAAGACCAAAACTCACTAATCCATCGTCAAAACGATCAAAGGGAGAAACCTCTCCAACAAAACCCAAATCTTTATAAAATTCCATAATCCAAATTCAACAATGAAATATCTTAAAAACATATATTTTGTAGAAACAATAATATTTAGAATAGTAAGTTATAGATCCATAAACATTTATAGGATAAATTATTTAAAAGAACATCAGAACAACTCAAGAAAAAGCATCAGAACCAGTCGACTGTAAAAGGTCATCAGTCGACTGTCCAGAGCGAGAAACCAACATCTTTAAAAAAATAAAATCTAAGTATTTACAGTCGACTGTAAAACTCACCAGTCGACTGTCCAGAGAGAAATCCAGTAATTTTAGGAAAATAAGTCTAAGTATAGCAGTCGACTGTAAGGGTATAGGTCGACTGCCCAGAGTGAAGAATACAATAACTTCGAGAAAATAATTCTAAGTGGTACCAGTCGACTGTTATGATCCTCAGTCGACTGTCCAGACAAAATTTCAAGAAAAACTAGAGAACATAGCAGCCGGGTCGTGTCAGTCGACTGAGAAGTCATACCAGTCGACTGCCGACCTACAGACTGTATACTTTGGTTGTGCACATTTCAACCGTCACGAAGATTTACTTTACAAAAACGAAATCTATTAAAGGTATATTTTTTATATGATCAAATACAACTTATAGGATATACAAAGATCCATATAAACCAATCAAAAACCACTTGAATTGATAAAAATAACTTTTTGATGAACTTCTTCAAAGTAAAACATAAATTGTGCATATAATCAAAATAGAGTTTCTAAAAATAATTGTTCGTTGAAATTGCTTCGTATTCAGATCCAAACCACATCAAAACCAAATCTCAAAAGAAAATCCCAATTTGGATATATTTCCTCAAATTCAACTAAATCTCAAATTTTAGTCATCATAACTCAAATCCTCAAAACATGGTCCTCTAAACCATTATTCATTCTCAAAATTTCTCAAACTCAATCTCAACTACTCTCAATAGTTGATTCATAAACAAAACCAATTTATCATCAACATGGCCAAGTTGTTTTCATCCAACTCACCAATAGTTCCAAAAATCTCATCTTTAATTAATTAATGCATAACATCCATCATACTCAATCAAATCAATAAACCAAAAGAAAAAGTCTACTCACAATTTATATTAGGTTCTCCAACAAATCTAAAATTATCCACATGAAATTCTACTCACAAATAATTAGTTCTTCTCAAAGATCCAATTTTTCATCCATCCATCATACATATTCATACCAAACCCTAACATATTTTTTAATAGATGAAATTCAACATCCAAAATCAATCAAAACACTCATATCATTCACATACAACATATACAAATCAAAGAAAATAAATAACAAAACAATTATATCACTCACCTCAAATGAAGAAATCCAATCGAATAAGCAAAACCCTTCTTTGCGAAATCCAAGATCTTCTCTTTCAATCTCCAAGAAAAATAAAAATAATAAACCTTGTGTTGTGCAGTGAAAGACGGCTGCACTCCACCTTTTATACAAGCCGGAAATGAAGAATTAGGGTTTGAAACATATTTGCAAAATAATCCTTTAACAATTATTACTTTACATATATAAACCTTTCTTAATTAAAATAAGTTAAATAAATCAAAACCAAATCAAATCCTTTTAGCACTGAGTTGTCCAGCAATCCAGAACATCCCAGAAATAAATAAAATTCGGATTTGCACTCAGGATGGCAATTTTGCACAAAAGTCCCTCTTTTTGTAATATTTGCAAATACATCATAAAATATTTGTAAAAATCCAGAAAATTCAAAAATAATATCTAATAATACATATTATATTTTCCAATTAAAATATCTGACTTTTACCTTCCAGGAAAATATTTGCACAAGATCCAACATAAATTCCATATTTGCAAAAACACCATATTTGTTTAAATCTTCACCAAATCGACTCTAAATAAAATTTAAATATATTTTAATTTCAATGATGACCATGGATAGCCCAAAAATCAGTAAAAACGAATTTTCATTATTTATTTGAGATCAAAACGGCTTTTTACTTAAAAGCCCCTCTCTTTTGAGGTATTTATAAAAATAGTTTCTTTATTCAGAAAAATCCCAAAATTTAGAATATACTCCATTATAAGTAGGAGAATTTATTAAAAATATAAAATTGGATATTTTTACCAAAAATATTTGCACGTGTTTTGCACGTGTAAAAGATAAATCTTTAGAAAAATATTTATTAAATCTCCCGAAAATCTTTTTTTTTAATTCATTTTCGAATCTCAAAAATAATATTTAAAAATACGGGGTACTACATCGTATTTTACTATTTTGACCTCATTTTGTGGGTTATATAATCCACAATTTTCGGCCACTTTCGAGAAATTTTTTTTCCTCCTTATTTTGTGGGTTATATAATACACTGTTTTCGATCACTTTCTTGAGAGTTCGTATTTTAATGTTTTGGCCATGTTTTAAGGGTTATAATCCATAGCTTCCAGACGTTTTTGTGAAATTTTGTAATTGACTATTGTAGCCTCATTTGTGGGCTATTGTCCACAGTTTTCGGACACATTCGTGAGAATTTTTATTTCTCTCATTTTGTGGGCTATAGTACACTGTTTTCGATCACTTTCATGAGATTTCATAAATTACATTTTTGGCATATTTTGTGGGTTATAATCCACAATTTCCGTTCGTTTTAGTGAAATTTTGTATTTGATTGTTTTAGCCTTAGGTGTGGGCAATAATCCACTATTTTCGGGCACTTTCATCAGAATTTTTATTTTTCTCATTTTGTGGGCTATATAGTACACTGTTTTCAATCATTTTCATTAGATTTCGTTTTTTACTATTTTGGCCTCATTTTCTGGGTTATAGTCCACAGTTTCCGGCCGTTTTGGTTAAATTTTGTATTTTAACTAATTTAGCCTCTTTTGTAGGCTATAGTCCACAGTTTTCGGCGACTTTCGTGGGATTTTTTATTTCCTTAATTTTCGGGGCTATAGTGCTTTGTTTTCGATCACTTTCATTAGATTTCATATTTTAATGTTTTGGCCATGTTTTATGGGTTTCTTGAGATTTCGTATTTTAATGTTTTGGTCATGTTTTATGGGTTGTATTCCACCGTTTCCAGTCGTTTTCGTGAAATTTTGTAATTGACTGTTTTAGCCTCATGTATGGGTTATAGTCCACTATTTTCAGGCACTTCCGTGAGAATTTTTATTTCCCTCATTTTGTGGGCTATAATACACTGTTTTCGATCACTTTCAGGAGATTTCGTACTTTGCTGTTTTGACCTCAATTTGTGGGTTATAGTCCATAGTTTCCGGCCGATTTCGTGAAATTTTGTATTTGACTATTTTAGTCTAAATTGTGGGCTATAGTCAACAGTTTTCGGCGACTTTCGTGAGATTTTTTATTTCCGTCATTTTGTGGGCTATAGTACACTGTTTTTCGATCACTTTCATGATATTTCGTATTTTACTGTTTCGACCTCATTTTATGGGTTATAGTCCACAGTTTCTAGCCGTTTTCGTGAAATTTTGCATTTGACTATTTTAGCCAAATTTGTGGCTTATAGTCCACAGTTTTTGGACAATTTTCTGAGATTAATTATTTCCCTCATTTTGTGGGCAATATAACACTGTTTTCGGTCACTTTCATGAGATTTCGTATTTTACTGTTTCGGCCTCTTTTTATGGGTTATAGTCCACAGTTTCCGGTCGTTTTCATGAAATTTTCTGTTTGACTGTTTTAGCCAAATTTGTGGCTTATAGTCCTCAGTTTTCGACCACTTTCGTGAGATTTTTTATTTCCCTCATTTTTTGTGTGGCTATAGTACACTGTTTTATGGGTTATATTCCACAATTTCCAGTCATGTTTTACTTTTTTGGCATATTTTGTTGGTTATAGTCCACTATTTTCGGGTACTTTGGTGAGAATTTTTATTTTCCTAATTTTGTGGGCTAAGTATACTGTTTTCGATCACTTTAATGAGATTTCGTATTTTACTATTTTGGCCTCATTGTCTGGGTTATAGTCCATAGTTTCCGGCTGTTTTAGTTAAATTTTGTATTTGACTGTTTTAGCCTCATTTGTGGGCTATAGTGCACAGTTTTCGGTGACTTTCGTGCGATTTTTTATTTTCCTCATTTTCTGTGCTATGGTACACTGTTTTCGATCACTTTCATGAGATTTCGTATTTTACTGTTTCGGCCTCATTTTATGAGTTATACAGTCCACAGTTTCCGGCCATTTTCATGAAATTTTGTATTTGACTGTTTTAGCCAAATTTGTGGCTTATAGTCCACAGTTTTCGGACAATTTCATAATATTTTTTATTTTCCTCATTTTGTGGGTTATAGTACACTGTTTTCGATTACTTTCATAAGATTTCATATTTTACTGTTTCGGCCTCATTTTGTGGGTTATAGTCCACAGTTTCCGGCCGTTTTCGTGAAATTTTGTATCTAACTGTTTTAGCCAAATTTGTGGCTTATAGTCCACAGTTTTCGGCTACTTTCGTGAGATTTTTTATTTCCCTCATTTTTTTGGCTATAGGACACTGTTTTCGGTCTCTTTAATGAGATTTCGTATTTTACTGTTTTGGCCATATTTTGTGGGTCATAATCTACAGTTTCTGGCCATTTTCGTGAAATTTTGTATTTGACTGTTTTAGCCTAATTTATGGGCTATAGTCCACAGTTTGTGACCACTTTCGTGCAATTTTTTATTTTCCTAATTTTGTGGGCAATAGTACACTGTTTTCGATCACTTTCTTGAGATTTCGTATTTAATGTTTTGGCCAAGTTTTGTGGGTTATAATCCACAGTTTCCAGTCGTTTTCCTGAGATTTTGTTATTGACTGTTTTAGCCTCATTTGTGGGCTATCGTCAACAGTTTTCGGACACTTTCGTGTGATTTTTTATTTCAATCATTTTGTGGACTATAGTACACTGTTTTCGATAACTTTCATCAGATTTCGTATTTTAATATTTTGACCTCATTTTGTTGGTTATAGTCTACAATTTCCGTCCGTTTTCTTGAAATTTTGTATTTGACTGTTTTAGCCTCATTTGTGGGCTATAGACCACATTTTTCGGCGATTTTCGTGAGAATCTTTGTTACCCTCATTTTGTGGGCTATAATACACTGTTTTCGATCACTTTCATGAGATTTCTTATTTGACTGTTTCGGCCTCATTTTATGGGTAATAGTCCACAGTTTCCAACCGTTTTCGTGAAATTTTGTTTTTGACTGTTTTAGCCTCATTTGTGGGCTATAGTCTACAATTTTCGGCAACTTTCGTGAGATCTTTTATTTCTCTCATTTTGTAGGCTATAGTACACTATTTTCGATCACTTTCATGAGATTTCGTATTTTACTATTTCGGCCTCATTTTATGGGTTATAGTCCACACTTTCCAGCCGTTTTTGTGAAATTTTGTGTTTGACTGTTTTAGCCAAATTTGTGGGTTATAGTCCACAGTTTTCGGGCACTTTTGTGAGAATTTTTATTTTCCTCTTTTTGTGTAATACCCTGACTTTTTAATATATGGAAGATTATTCATTTTTATATAGTATACTTGTGCAATATTATTGACTAGTATTTTTCAACATCGTTTTATAAAGCATTAATTTACTTATTTCTACAAAATAACTAGTTTGGCCCAAATTGATCTTAAGCCCATGAGTTTGAACCATCCTACTATTTTCTACAACTTGTATTGTAGCATTTCTTGCTCCTTTTATTCCCGGGTATTTAATGTACATATTGTAGTGTGGCTTGTGCCTACACGTGCACTTTATGTACGCGTGCAATAAGCACACTTCTTGACCGGATTGTGGAGTGATGGGTGAGATCATGGGTGGTTACATTTTGAGGTGTGGGTAGTTTCTAAACTTCCGATTTAATCTCAGCCCTTGTTTCTTCAACTCCCTAATAGATCTCAACCCTTCATTCTATCTATCTTCTAGTATAAATACCCCTTCTAATCCCTATCTTTTTACACTTAAAAAAAAATTTCCTGAGATTTTAAGAGAATATCTGTGAGTTGTGTGGGAGCTTTTCGGTGGAAGCAAGCAGCATTGCTGGAGATTTCGGTGTGGAGCAAAGGAACAGGAAGTGCTGCGCTATATTGAAGGACTTGCGGGATTTCGTTATTTTCTTCATAAAAGGTGGGTGTTTCTTAGGACTTCTAACGTAGGAGTAATGCTATAATTATCATGATGGATACCATGTTACAAAAGAGAATTGAATGTGGTAGAAATTGCTTGAACATGCCATAAATTTGAGGCTAGACTGTCGGTACAGTCGACTGCCATATGAGCCAGCCGACTGCTACGAGACATTTACTTTTATAAAGTGCTGATAAAATGTGTATGAATAGCCATGATAGTGTGATTATTAAATGCATGTTTTTCCCTATGACACATATGATGGAGGGAAGGTAGACAAACAAAAAGAACTAAAGGTGATAAATATCTGAAGTTGTCGGCTCAGTCGACTGACTTGGGGTTAAGTCGACTGGTGCTCGTGCTGAAAGTGACTGTTTGATGGTTCCTCGAATAAAGATATTCTATTTATGTAGACCCATGATGATGACTAGAAACTTATATCCCCATTGTCGTATGCAAGTATGAGCAATGTGAATGCATGTTTAGAGTAATTTTCTCTAAAAGAGCATGTTAATAACTGGGAAAATTGTGCTGTGAACGCTACTGAACAAGAGGATCTCTGTTTATGAAACATGAATTGGTATATATTGTTAATTGATATCATGATGCAAATATATGTAAGAAACTGTAAGTAAATTCCCAAATTAAAATGGATCTGTCCAGTCGACCGATGCTTGTGGCAAGTCGACTGATCTGGACGTAGAAATATTGCTGTTGAAATCTCCAGGACAGACGACTGATGGGTGAAACAGTCGACTGTCATGTGGTTAATATTGTGAACATGGAAGTTGCGGGACAGGCGACTGGTCATGTATACAGTCGACTATCCCGAGCATTATGATAACCTGTATGACTGTATAAGTCGACTGGTGTTCTTCCAAGTCGACTGTACAGAGTGAACTTTGGTATACTTGAATTCATGTTATTTGCTGTTAGTACTGGTGAACTTTGTGATTTAAGGCAATGAACTCTGTTTATGGATGCATGAATTGTGTAAATGAATCATAGATGAGAATTGAGAATTAAACAAAATTATGAAATGTGAAATCATGATGAGGAAGTCTGTGAGACTCTAAAATGAATGATGAGCTGTTGATGCTCAATTGGATATTGTGAATTTGAAATTGAACGAAGGAGTAGCTAAGTCTCCCCGGCAGTGAATGAAATGATATTGAGAATTAGACCAGGTTGGTCAAGTGAAATGAAATGATAAGTCCGGACGATGGAGAGGCTAACTCTAGAGCTTGATTTTATTCATGATTCTAATGTAACTTAAATACATAGTGTGGAGGTGATGAAGGTGAGAGAAAAACATGAGTATGAGAGCTAGGGTACGGTGCGGGTGTGTGAGCCGCAGAATGCATGCTTGATGAGTCAAGACATGGCGTGGGCACAACTCAGTAATGATCGGACTCTAGTCACGCTTGTGGGATGATTTGGTGACTGCAAGAGGAGTGTGTTCAGGGAGGAGGCTGAATTGTCGCAGAATGCATGCTTGACGAGTCAAGACATGGCGCGAAATTCTACTCCAGGGGCCAGGATACATGCTTGTACTCATAGATTCATCTAGGATACTCATTGGAATTACAGTAGTAGAATAAGTCATGGCGGGGGATTGAACCCTACTAAAATGAAGATCGTTTAAGAGGCTTGCACTCGAACCTATGTAGTATGGGATGCATAGAATTCAAACAAGTGTGCATTAGTGTCATAATTAATTAAGTAAATTGCATTAAGGATTTAAGTGCACAATCACGACACGACATCATTAAAAGTTCCCTTATTTGCATGCTTATGTTGAACCAGCTTGTGATTTGTAAGAAATGAGATTCATTATACTGTTCCTGGCATAGAGAGGATGGCCATGTATAATTATCGTCGGTTGAATAAACTGACGTACCCACAGTGTTTTATGCAGGATAATTACATGTAAGATGAATGGATGCACAAAGAGTTCATTATGTTGTTGTTCATTTGTGTAAATATTGTATATTTTGCTTCCGCTGTGTAAATTCAAATGTAACATGTTGTAACTCTGATGTAAAAGTAAAGATTTTAAATTCCTTGTAAAATTGTATGTGAAGAAAGCGAAAAGATCCTGAAGAACATCTCGAATTCAGTAAATTGGGATTCGGGGCGTTACATTTTGTGGGCTATAGTACAGTGTCTTCGATCATTTTAATGAGATTTCGTATTTTACTATTTTGGCCTCATTTTCAGTGTTATAGTCCACTTTTTCCGGCCGTTTTAGTTAAATTTTGTATTTGACTCTTTTAGCCTCATTTGTGAGCTATAGTCCACAGTTTTCTGCCACTTTCATGGAATTTTTTATTTTCCTAATTTTGTGGGCAATAGTACAGTGTTTTCGAACACTTTCTTAAGATTTCGTATTTTAATGTTTTGGCCATGTTTTATGGGTTATAATCCACAGTTTCCAGTCGTTTTCGTGAGATTTTGTAATTGAAGATTTTGTCCATATTTGTGGGCTGTCGTCCACCGTTTTCGAGCACTTTCGTTAGATTTTTTATTTTCCTCATTTTGCGGGCTATAGTACACTGTTTTCGATCACTTTCATGAGATTCCGTATTTTATTGTTTTGACCTCATTTTGTGGGTTATAGTCCACAATTTCCAGCTGTTTTCGTGAAATTTTGTATTTGACTGTTTTAGCCTCTTTTGTGGGCTATAGACCACAGTTTTCGGCGACTTTCGTGAGATTTTTTATTTTCCTCATTTTTTGAGCTATATAGTACACTGTTTTCGATCACTTTAATGAGATTTCGTATTTTACATTTTCTACCACATTTTGTGGGTTATATAGTATACAGTTTCCGGCCATTTTCATGAAATTTTGGGTCTGACTGTTTTAGCCTCATTTGTGGGCTATAGTCCACAATTTTCGGCCACTTTCGTGAAATTTTTTGTTTTCTTTTTTTTAGAGCTATAGTACACTGTTTTCGATTACTTTCTTGAGATTTTTCGTATTTTAATGTTTTGTCCATGTTTTATGGGTTAAAATCCACAGTTTCCAACCGTTATCGTGAAATTTTATAATTGACTTTGTTAGCATCATTTTTGGGCAATCGTCCACACTGTTCGGGCACTTTCGTGGGAATTTTTATTTCCCTCATTTTGTGAGCTATAATATACTGTTTTCGATCACTTTCATGACAATTCGTATTTTACTGTTTTAACCTCATTTTGTGGGTTATAGTCCATAGTTTCCGGCCGTTTTCATGAATTTTTGTATTTTACTGTTTTAACCTCATTTGTGGGCTATAGTCCATAGTTTTCGGCCACTTTCGTGAGATTTTTTATTTTCCTCATTTTGTGAGCTATAGTACCCTGTTTTCGATCACTTCCATGAGATTTCATATTTTACTGTTTCGGCCTCATTTTACGGGTTATAGTCCACAGTTTCTAGCCATTTTCGTGAAATTTTGCATTTGACTATTTTAGCCAAATTTGTGGCTTATAGTCCATAGTTTTTGGACAATTTCCTGAGATTAATTATTTCCCTCATTTTGTGGGCAATATTACACTGTTTTCGATCACTTTCATCAGATTTCGTATTTTACTATTTCGGCCTCTTTTTATGGGTTATAGTCCACAGTTTCCGGTCGTTTTCATGAAATTTTCTATTTGACTGTTTTAGCCAAATTTGTGGCTTATAGTCCTCAGTTTTCGACCACTTTCGTGAGATTTTTTATTTCCCTCATTTTTTTTGGCTATAGTACACTGTTTTATGGGTTATATTCCACAATTTCCAGTCATATTTTACTTTTTTGGCATATTTTGTTGGTTATAGTCCACTATTTTCGGGTACTTTGGTGAGAATTTTTATTTTCCTAATTTTGTGGGCTAAGTACACTGTTTTCGATCACTTTAATGAGATTTCGTATTTTACTATTTTGGCTGTCTAGGTTATAGTCCATAGTTTCCGGCCGTTTTAGTTAAATTTTGTATTTGACTGTTTTAGCCTCATTTGTGGGCTATAGTGCACAGTTTTCGGCGACTTTCGTGCGATTTTTTATTTTCCTCATTTTCTGTGCTATGGTACACTGTTTTCGATCACTTTCATGAGATTTCGTATTTTACTGTTTCGGCCTCATTTTATGAGTTATACAGTCCACAGTTTCCGGCCATTTCCATGAAATTTTGTATTTGACTGTTTTAGCCGAATTTGTGGCTTATAGTCCACAGTTTTCGGACAATTTCATAAGATTTTTTATTTTCCTCATTTTGTGGGTTATAGTACACTGTTTTCGATTACTTTCATAAGATTTCATATTTTATTGTTTCGGCTTCATTTTGTGGGTTATAGTCCACAGTTTCCGGCCGTTTTCGTGAAATTTTGTATTTAACTGTTTTAGCCAAATTTGTGGCTTATAGTCCACAGTTTTCGGCTACTTTCGTGAGATTTTTTATTTCCCTCATTTTTTTGGCTATAGGACACTGTTTTCGGTCTCTTTCATGAGATTTCGTATTTTACTGTTTTGGCCATATTTTGTGGGTCATAATCTACAGTTTCTGGCCGTTTTCGCGAAATTTTGTATTTGACTGTTTTAGCCTCATTTCCTATAGTCCACAGTTTTCATGCAGTTTCGTGAGAATTTTTGTTTTCCTCATTTTGTGGGCTAGTACACTATTTTCGATCTCTTTAATGAGATTTCGTATTTTATTGTTTTGGCCTCATTTTCTAGGTATAGTCCACAGTTTCCGGTGGTTTTCATTAAATTTTGTATTTGATTGTTTTAGCCTAATTTCTGGGCTATAGTCCACAGTTTGCGACCACTTTCGTGCAATTTTTTATTTTCCTAATTTTGTGGGCAATAGTACACTGTTTTCGATCACTTTCTTGAGATTTCGTATTTTAATGTTTTGGCCAAGTTTTGTGGGTTATAATCCACAGTTTCTAGTCGTTTTCCTGAGATTTTGTTATTGACTGTTTTAGCCTCATTTGTGGGCTATCGTCCACAGTTTTCGGACACTTTCGTGAGATTTTTTATTTCAATCATTTTGTGGACTATAGTACACTGTTTTCGATCACTTTCATCAGATTTCGTATTTTAATATTTTGACCTCATTTTTTTGGTTATAGTCCACAATTTCCGGCCGTTCTCTTGAAATTTTGTATTTGACTGTTTTAGCCTCATTTGTGGGCTATAGACCTCATTTTTCGGCGATTTTCGTGAGAATCTTTATTACCCTCATTTTGTGGGCTATAATACACTGTTTTCAATCACTTTCATGAGATTTCTTATTTGACTGTTTCGGACTCATTTTATGGCTTATAGTCCACGGTTTCCGACCGTTTTCGTAAAATTTTGTATTTGACTGTTTTAGCCTCATTTGTGGGCTAGTCTACAATTTTCGGCGACTTTCGTGAGATTTTTTATTTCCCTCATTTTGTAGGCTATAGTACACTGTTTTTTATCACTTTCATGAGATTTTGTATTTTACTGTTTCGGCCTCATTTTATGGGTTATAGTCCACACTTTCCAGCCGTTTTTGTGAAATTTTGTGTTTGACTGTTTTAGCCAAATTTGTGGGTATAGTCCACAGTTTTCGGGCACTTCTGTGAGAATTTTTATTTTCCTCTTTTTGTGTGCTATAGTACAGTGTTTTCGATCACTTTAATGAGATTTCGTATTTTACTATTTTGGCCTCATTTTCTGGGTTATAGTCCACTTTTTCCGGCCGTTTTAGTTAAATTTTGTATTTGACTCTTTTAGCCTCATTTGTGGGCTATAGTCCACAGTTTTCTGCCACTTTCATGCAATTTTTTATTTTCCTAATTTTGTGGGCAATAGTACAGTGTTTTCGAACACTTTCTTAAGATTTCGTACTTTAATGTTTTGGCCATGTTTTATGGGTTATAATCCACAGTTTCCAGTCGTTTTCGTGAGATTTTGTAATTGAAGATTTTGGCCTTATTTGTGGGCTGTCGTCCACCGTTTTCGAGCACTTTCGTTAGATTTTTTACTTTCCTCATTTTGTGGGCTATAGTACACTGTTTTCGATCACTTTCATGAGATTTCATATTTTACTGTTTTGACCTCATTTTGTGGGTTATAGTCCACAATTTCCAGCTGTTTTCGTGAAATTTTGTATTTGACTGTTTTAGCCTCTTTTGTGGGCTATTGACCACAGTTTTCGGCGACTTTCGTGAGATTTTTTATTTTCCTCATTTTTGGGCTATATAGTACACTGTTTTCGATCACTTTAATGAGATTTCATATTTTACATTTTCTACCACATTTTGTGGGTTATATAGTCCACAGTTTCCGGCCATTTTCATGAAATTTTGGGTCTGACTGTTTTAGCCTCATTTGTGGGCTATAGTCCACAATTTTCGGCCACTTTCGTGAAATTTTTTGTTTTCTTTTTTTTAGGGCTATAGTACACTGTTTTCGATTACTTTCTTGAGATTTTTCGTATTTTAATGTTTTGCCCATGTTTTATGGGTTAAAATCCACCGTTTCCAGCCGTTATCGTGAAATTTTATAATTTACTTTGTTAGCATCATTTGTGGGCAATCGTCCACAGTGTTCGGGCACTTTCGTGGGAATTTTTATTTCCTTCATTTTGTGAGCTATAATATACTGTTTTCGATCACTTTCATGACAATTCGTATTTTACTGTTTTGACCTCCTTTTGTGGGTTATAGTCCACAGTTTCCGGCCGTTTTCATGAAATTTTGTATTTGATTGTTTTAGCCTCATTTGTGGGCTATAGTCCATAGTTTTCGGCCACTTTCGTGAGATTTTTTATTTCCTTCATTTTGTGAGCTATAGTACACTGTTTTCGATCACTTCCATGAGATTTCATATTTTACTGTTTCGGCCTCATTTTATGGGTTATAGTCCACAGTTTCCGGTCGTTTTCGTCAAATTTTGTATTTGACTATTTTAGCCAAATTTGTGGCGTATAGTCCACAGTTTTCGGTCACTTTCGTGAGGTTTTTTTATTTCCCTCACTTTTTTGGCTATGGTACACTGTTTTCGGTCTCTTTCATGAGATTTCGTATTTTACTGTTGTGATAGGGTAAAAATGGCCTGAGGCCCAACCAGGGCCCAATACAATTCCCACTCAGAAAGATAAAGATAGCAACCTAGTTCGGCTCCGAACCACTTCAGGGTCGGCGCCGAACCTCGTGTTTGCCCTCACGGTACTGGCCTCCTCGTACCGACGAGCCTCAGTAGCCCTCGGAGTCCGATCCGGGACAGTCCCACAGGCCGTCCCCCCTCTCTGGCGGGGCAGAAGGATGACCTGGCGCAGCCTAGGCCCTCCGATCCCCCCCAGAAGCACAGGAGGCCCACGATGGGCCACGTCAGCTCCAAATACCGCCAAGGGTTTCGCCACGTCAGCCCTATACCACTCCTGGTATTGCCACGTCCGCCCTAAACCCCCTGGGCCTTCTGCCACGTCAGGCCCACGGGCTTTCGGATCCAGACCCGGCCCCCAAGTGGAACCAAACCCGGTTGGGATTCTCCATAAATACTAGACCCACACCCACCTTTTGAGGTAATCAATCTTTTGCCACTTAAATATACCTAGTTATTGCTACTCTCTCACAGAGACTGACTAGAGCGTCGGAGGGTCCGCCACCGGGACAAACCCCGGTGTTTCAGGACCGTCTGCAGGTACACAAGACCTCGGATCTGACCCTTCTGATCCGAGCCCAGCCTTCAACATCTTTCCGAACTCATCGTAGGTCCCAGAAGGTCAACCGAAGGTCGGCAGACGAGCGGCATTCTCCTTCAATACAAATTGAGTCCGAACTCACACCTGGTGCATCCACACGTCTCCCAGAAATAAACAGCATCAGGTTGGCGCCGTCTGTGGGAACAGCTGCTCCAGAAGCCGATACAATCCAGACCCTCAAAAGACCTCGACAGCCGAACCCTCATGGCCTCCAAAGGCAAGGGGGCTGCTTCCTCCGTCAACCAACGGGACTCGCCCCCACCCACTGATAAAGCCAGGCCACGCACGTCGAAACACAAGGCTCTCCCTCGGGAGTCCCAAAGGAGCATCGGCCGGCCAGCCCAGCCCGACCTCCGGGGAATAATCCTCAACCGCAGGATTACCCGCAGCAGGGGAAGGGCCGCTTCCAACCCGGTCCCGAACCGTCCGAGACCGCCACCCGAGGTACGAAGATCCGCGCTCAGCCAAGTCGGAAGACAACCCTCGGACCAACCAAACCAAGTCGAGGGAGCCCCCGTCACTCACAAGGAGTTCCAAGACTTCCGAAGAGAAATTCTGGGAGCCCTCCGACGGACCCCCAGGGAAGAAACCCCCCATTCCCAAACAGGGTCGGACGCCGAAGCCAGCGCGTCCCGCCCTTCAATAATCCAGCCTGAGGACGATGGCGTTCTCCTAAGGCACCTACAAGGGATGGAGGATCGCCTCGATCACATAGAGGACGGCAGCCAAAGAGCGACTCAGGGGTACAGACCTGTCCGTCCTCCCTTCTCCACCCCCATCCTCCAAGCGGAAATACCCAGGAATTTCCGACCCCCTCAGTTCGAGACCTACGACGGCGAGGGAGATCCTGCTGATCACATGGGGGGTTTCAAAACCCTCATGATGATTCACAGCGCCTCGGATCCCCTGCTATGCCGAGCCTTCCCTGCCACCCTTCGGGGTCCCGCTCGTGAGTGGTTCTCGAAGCTCGCCCCTGGCTCCGTTTACTCCTTCGACCAACTCGAGGGCAATTTTCTCGCCCACTTCGTCACCAGCCGGAAGACCGAAAGGACCAGCGCCTCGTTACTCGGACTCAAACAGTTAGAGGGGGAATCACTCAGAGTGTTCGTCCGGAGATTTACCGCTGAGGCAAGGTCGGTCTCCTCCCTCGACCCGGGCATCGCTTCAGCGGCATTCCGACACAACGTCCGTCACGGACAGCTGAAGGCTTCTCTGGCGAAGAAACCCCCCGTCGACTTCCCCGACCTCCTCAGTAGGGTCGAGAAATACATTAGGGCAGAAGAGGCCCTTAACCCCGAAGATACCAGGGATGCCACCGGGAAGGGAAAGCGGAAGACCGAAGAAGTCGAACCATCAAAGAAAGCTCCAAGGGACCCGGGGGCCATGAAGAAGGTCCCGCCGGTCCCCCGCTTTGAGAGATACACTCCCTTGACGCACAACGTATCCGCCATCCTCCTAGAAATCGAAGACAAAGGCATTGTTCGACTACCTCCCCGACCTAACAACGGCAAGAACCGAGATCAGCGCTTCTACTGCCGCTTCCACCAAGACCATGGACACGACACAGATCAATGCCAGGCCCTGAAAGACGAGATTGAGGAACTCATCTCCAGAGGATACCTCCGAGAATTCACCCGAGAAGTCCCGCGGGGTCGACGAGATACTAGGAGCGGGATACACTCGCCCCCGAACCCCCCTCCGAGCCGCATACCGGGTCGGGATCCCGAGTCCGAGGGAGCCGCAGACACACCATTTATCTTACATTGAGTCCATGGAGGGCTAATAGGAGGGGAATCCAATACTTTCCGAAAATCCTTCATCCGAGAGATGAATGCTGTCCAAGGCGATCCCTCTCCCGAGCTACAAACCGCGCCAGTCTCATTCTTAGGGAAGGACCTCGAAGGCGTTCGCCTCCCCCACTGCGACGCCCTCGTCATTAGCCTCCGCATGGCTAAGTGTGAAGTTCGCCGAATCCTTGTCGACAACGGCAGCTCGGTGAACATTCTTTTCCTCGAAGCCTTCGAGAAACTGAAGTTACCTAGAGGCAAGCTCCAACCGGCCGGATACACCTTACATGGGTTCTACGGCGTCCCTGTCGTGCTAGAAGGGATTGTCACCCCCCGATGTTACCGCGGGATCGGCTCCCGCCAAGAGGACCGAGCCTATGGACTTCATGGTGACCAATGCCAAGACGGCTTACAACGCCATACTCGGCCGATCCAGGTTATGCTCCCTCCAAACGGTGCCTTCAGCCTACCATCCGGAGCTCGAATTTTCCACCCCACAAGGGGTCGGCGTCGTCCGAGGCAGCCAAGAAGCAGCGCGATCGTGCTACATGACCACCGTCGGAGGAGGAATGTTCCCCCTCAACGCCGTCATGTTCAAACCTAAGAAGGACGGCCCTACCCCCGGACCTACCGTCGAGCCAGAGAGGTTCCCCCTTGACGCCTAGCACCCAGTGAACTCCTGCAAAGAGCAAGCCTAGACTTTAACTTAGCTAGAAGTAAACCTTTTGTAAAGCTTTCCTTTGTATAGGACCGTTTTAGCGGCCCCCCCATCTTATACTAAGGAAATCTCGGTGTATCATACTCCAAACGCCTCGGCAGACCCGACCTAATACCCGGTTAGGGGGTCGACCCCCAAGGCGTCACCTCGCCCCACTCCGATTCCTCGCGAGACAATAAGGCCGAGCCACACCCCCTTCATCACTTTATATACTGTCAACCGGGGCAAAGGCCGTTACAGAAATACTCCCCTCGTCTCGAGCGGCACGCCACGTCGGAACGACGGGGGCCCACCTCGGGAAGGGAAGCCACAACCTACTCGAAGCACATAAGCGGGGAGATCCGGAAACGACCGGCGTCAAAACCCTTGGCAAGTCCGAATTACTTTTTATATATACACAAAAAGGCGGGGGCCAGTCCGCGGGAGGCAAATACAATCGAAAGGAGGAAAGAAGAAAGAAAGACAAAACTATACAACTCGATTTCCCTCCTCGGCGTCGATCGGGTTCACAGGACGATCGACGGCCGGGTTGTCAACGAGCCCCTCTCCGGCAGGAATCTTCGGGGTCCCATCAATCTCCATGTCGTACTCGAAGTTCGACAGATCGAGGGTCGGATAGAAATGCCTCACGTGGCTGAGCGCCTTCGCGTAGCACTCATCCTGGGCGGCTATCACCATCCGCTGGCCCGCATCCGTCAGCTCTTTCCTCTCATTGGCGAACGCAGCTGTCAACTCCCCCTTCTCCTTGGCAAACTTCCTCTTCAAGGAGGCCACCCTCTTCCCCCACTCGGTGTCCTTGGCCTCGAGCTCCAGCTTCATCTGCTGCTCCCTCTGACGTGAACCCTCGAGCTCGATCCGCATCTCCTTCGTCTCTCGTCCGCTCTTGTCCGCCCGAGCACGCTCTTGTAACATGGATGCTTCGTAGAGATTCTTCACATTAGCTCCCTGCATACAAGCCTGCAACCGAAAGACGCAGATAGTGGTGTTCCCGGTTTATAACCGCCGGTTATCCGGTTGCAACCGCCGGTTCGGTTGGCCGGGATATGGTCAACCGCAACCGAACCGTCCAACCGGCCGGTTGCCGGCGGTTGGTCAACCGGCGGTTGGTTAACCGGCGGTTTGAACGGTTTATCCGGGTTTTTTTTTGGTTTTTTTTTTTTTGTTTTTTTTTTGTTTTTTTTTTGTTTTTGGACAATATTTTTAAAAAAATACATGAAATGATGAAAATTGAGAAATAAATATAAGACTAATACTTTAAATGGTAAAATTCATTAATACAAATAAGTATTTAACATTAAATAAATAAACAAAAAACAAATAATAAATAATACTTTAATTTAACATTACTAAGTATTTCTTATAAAAAAAATGTTTGCAAATTACAACTATGACTAAGTTGCATAATACCAAACACAAGTGCAACCGTTAAATATAGAACAAGGAAGAACCGACTGCGATAGCTTGTATAAGAGCAACAAATATAGCAAGGCTCCAGCAAGAGATTAAGAAACCTTCTTTCAAGATATGACATGAATCATACTGAATAAATAGCAGTTCAAACCATCGAATGCTAATAATCAGCATATGGCCTTTGGATTACTGATGAAACTATATGTTTTCTACTTCAGACTGATCCAGCCGACAAAAGCTTAGATCTCTAGACAACACTGACCTTTTGTTTGTCATTCTGTGTCAAGAATCTACCCCATAGCAGTAACATACTTATGGCATGAAAATGTGCATGCTCATAGTAGTACATCTTTGTAAAGCCATTACTAATAAGCCAGGTTGTCTTTCTTTTGAAATCTCAAAGATAGATTTGACCCAATGCAAATGGATTACTTAATAATTAATTAATTAATGAAATACCTACTTTGAAATCTTATAGTGACCTATTGGGAACAGGACAGATCTTTCACACTACACACTGCCCATCTCCCTTTTGAGTGAATGGATACGAGTAATGTATTAAAACTGAAGCATACAGTTTAATGCTTACCATATAAACCATTCCAATTTCCCTCCATTCCACTCTCTTCTCCATTCCACTCTCTTCTGTGTTTTCTTTCTCTTGGGTTGAAACACAACATATTGATATATATATATATAAATTAAAAATAAAAATAAAAATAAAATGAGTAGCTTGTTCACTGAAAGCCAATGGAAATTCATTAATACAAATTCCTTATTGAACCACTCCTTATTGAAGCATAAACTTTTGCAGCAAAAAGAACCATATTTGCAGCAAAAAGAACCCATCTTATATAGATATGGCGGTTAACCGCCGGTTAACCGCCGGTTTGGCGGTTGATCAAAACCACTAACCGCAACCGAACCGGCCCCAAACCGGGTGCGGTTCTAACCGCCAACCGGAACCGGCGGTTCCGATTAACCGCCTCGCCGGCGGCGGTTCCAACCGCCGGTTAACCGGAAACCGCCCAAACCGTGAGCAGGTCTAGACGCAGATAAGAAGAAAACTCCTGAAGCAAGACCAAACAGAAAGGAGGAGGTCGACAAGCTTACCGACACGGTGGCCTGCGCCAGGCGCGTGAATGCCACCTCCACGGGCTCGTTCTCCATCATCTGGCGATCACGAGGCGTTGCCAGCTTCTCCACCACCTCTACGGCCTGGGCTTCCTCGGTCAGACAGTCGCCCATCCGAACCGACCAGTCCGGCGCCCATCGCTGCCGCAACAACTCCACCACCGGGTCCTCCTCCTCGACCCCTGCCAAGGGACCTTTCCCCTTATCAAGATCGGATGCCCTCGCCGGGCCCTTACCCCTCAAAGGGGCACTCCCCTTGCCCGCCTCCGAACGAGTCCTCTTAACCCTCGGCTCGAGCGGTACCTCCGAGATAACAAGGGGCGGCTCCCTCGGCCTCTTCGCCGCCTCCCCCTTCTTCTTCTCGGCATTTTCCTTCTTCATAGCGAGCCTCCTTGCTTGGATCGATGCCTCATCCATATCTGCAGAAAAAACCATTAAGAGCAATGAGCAAGAATGTACGAAAGGATCGAGGGAAAAGAAACAACTACATACGGAGAACGGCTGGGCTCAGTCCAATGCTCGCCAGGCGAACCTCCGTCACCTTCGTCCAATTAATACTAGGGGACAAACGGAGGCGCTCGACAAACCCCCACTCCTCGACCGTCAGATCCCCCTACTCCGGCGCAGGATAACTCGGCTTGGAGTAGTTCCATCGAGTCGGAATGTCCCAGGGCTCTTCACTCCGGATCACCAGATATTTTTTCTTCCAATCCTTGATAGAGTCCGGGTGGCTATGAACAACCTTCCTCCTGCTCCGGGGGGAGATATAGTAAACCCCCTCGGCCGCCGAACTAATCATCAGCGTCGCTCGGAACACGTTCAAGCGCAGGGGTACCCGTTGTTCCTCGCACATCAGTACAAAACTGATTATCTGCTTCCAAGAGTTCGGCCCATACTGCATCGGCGCCAAGGAGGCCCAGTTCAACACTTCCCGAACAAACGGATGGACCGACAGCCTCAGTCCAGAAATAAACGCGTCCACGGGGAAGACACAATACCAAGCAGACAGGGGATCGGTTGGGCGAAGAGTAGAGCTCGGCAGCATCAATTCGTAACTAGGACCTATGTGGTACGCCAGCTGCAAAACCTCCAAGTCCCCGCCATCCAAGACGGTCAGAATCGCGTCCATCAACACTCTCGTCCGACTCGGCGAAGAGGCCTGCACACCAAAGAGCTCCTGGTCGGACAGGTCGTCAGGATATTGACGGAAATGCTTCGGCTGCACGGGCGAACCTGTCCCCTGGCTCGAACCACCAGTCCCCAACCCTACCTTCCTCGGAGCCTTCTTCCTCTTCTCGGTTCGCTCCGGCGAGGGAGTGAATAAGGGCCCCCGACCAGTCAGCATGGAACTCGGACCTGCCCCCTGAACCGTGGATCTCCTTACAATGCCGCCCTCGCTTCTCTCTCCCTCGGTAGCCAACTCCAAAACATGGACGTCGTCCGAACCATCAGTCGCTTCCTCCGACTCACTGCTCTCCACCACGAAGGGACGACGAGAGCGCGACAGCCTCGCACCATGTACCTCCTCCTCAACCACCGGTTCCTCCCACGAAACCGTGTCAGAAGACTCATCAACGTACACTGACTCCTCCTCGAGTACGGGCTCCTCCCAGGACGTCGAGTCAGAGATAGGCTCCACTTCCCCCCTAGACGTCGACGCTGATGAGCCAGACTGAGCCCTGTCCATCTATGCCTAAACTAAGTAGACTTGCCAACTCACCTGGGGTTACTTTGGAAGGGCGAGCCTGGTACAGCAAGATGCAAAGATGAGTGTTGAAGTGTTGAAAAAATTTTTTTGAAAGAGAAAGGAGTGGACAGATAGGGGAGAGGGGGGAATATTTATAGGAGATAAAAGCGACTCCTCGATTTCCGCGAGTACTGTTCACCTATCTGACATGCAACTGCCGCCTAGGAATTCGCGCCACATCCTCAAAACGTGCGATGCTGACATCATCCATTGACAGGCTGGCAGCCAGACGAGGAGGTCAGCACGGAAGAAGTATTCGGAGGAGGGAACATTTTTATTTTTAAGATTTAAGGCGCCGTCCTCAGACAGACGCCCCGGGCTCCGAGACTGGGTCGGTTCCCCTTTCACCCGTGAGCAGCTCGGGGCTTACAGCGTCATCGGCCGAAGACCCGAACTGTTCCCGGGTGAGACAGAAACCGCCTCAACCTGGAGCCCTATTGGGACGCAGAGTAGTCAGCCTCCAATCGGAGAACGACTCATCTACCCGGGGCCCAAAGATTCAAAACGCCCCCCTCGGCAAGCACCCCGGTCGAAAGCAGATCAACACCCAGAGGTCGAAAGAAGTGCACCATTCCGAGCCAGTTGATGCAACTGCAAAAGTCCAACCTACTCCAGCAACGAAACCTTCACAGTTGCCAACAACCGGCCCGGAACGCCCTTCATCTCCCCTGTTGCAAACTGCTCACCCTTCGAAGTTCGGTCGTTGTCCCTCTCGCCCGGATCCCCCCTGGATCTGGCCGCCACATCAGGGCCATCAGATCCAAGAGAAGATCCGGGCGACAAAGAAACTACCTCTCCGACACAACCGGGGGTAAAAATTATCAAGAGACAGGCGTCCGCCGAAGCAGACACCTTTAAGGGCCAAACAGACCACCCTTGCTTTGATTCGAACCACTCCGAGAAAGAGGGGGGGGGGGTACTTATAGCCTCCCCCAGGGGCCGGCCTTTATGACATGGGGAAAACCAAACGACGGAAGACCATGCGCCATACATTTATTAGGCGGCGCCATTAACGCACCTAGGAAATGGGAACCTTGCACAGATCCCAGGGTGCCCCCAAATGCTCCGCGAAAACAACAGACTACCCTACTCAAACAGCCCCAAGGCACAACGGTTCGCCCACAAATGGCCCGACCTATAATCCCCTCGCCAGCTCGAGGTCCGGTCTGGCACCAGGGCACCCCCCTTCGGAGGATCCACCGGCTGGCCATCACCCTTACCAGCCCATAATTCTCCCTCATCTCGAGGTTCGGCCTGGCACCAGGGTACTCTTCTCAGGAAGAAACAACGGCTCGCCTTCACCCTCACCGACCCGTAATCCCTCGCCAGCTCGAGGTCCAGTCTGGCACCTGGGTACTCTTCTTCGGAAGATCCACCGGCTGGCCATCACCCTTACCAGCCCATAATTCCCCCTCATCTCGAGGTTCGGTCTGGCACCAGGGTACTCTTCTCAGGAAGAAACAACGGCTCGCCTTCACCCTCACCGACCCGTAATCCCTCGCCAGCTCGAGGTCCGGTCTGGCACCTGGGTACTCTTCTTCGGAAGATCCACCGGCTGGCCATCACCCTTACCAGCCCATAATTTCCCCTCATCTCGAGGTTCGGTCTGGCACCAGGGTACTCTTCTCAGGAAGAAACAACGGCTCGCCTTCACCCTCACCGACCCGTAATCCCTCGCCAGCTCGAGGTTCGGTCTGGCACCTGGGTACTCTTCTTCGGAAGATCCACCGACTGGCCATCACCCTTACCAGCCCATAATTCCCCCTCATCTCGAGGTTCGGTCTGGCACCAGGGTACTCTTCTCAGGAAGAAACAACGGCTCGCCTTCACCCTTACCGGCCCGTAATCCCTCGCCAGCTCGAGGTCCGGTCTGGCACCCGGGTACTCTTCTCAGGAAGAAACAACGGCTCGCCATCACCCTTGTCAACGCATAAACCCTCGTCCTCTCGAGGTTCTGGCAGGCACCAGGGTACTCTTCTCCGGAAGTTACAAACGGTTCGCCATTGCCTTCACCTACCCATAAACCCTCGACAAGCTCGAGGTCCGGTCAAAGCCTCAGGACAACCCCACCAAGAAGGCCCTGTGAGTCGTCCTCCCATTTTTTCCACAACCATGAACACTCCCCCAAGGCTTGCTCCCGCACCCCCGCAGGAGTGGGGGGCTTGTGTGATAGGGTAAAAATGGCCTGAGGCCCAACCAGGGCCCAATACAATTCCCACTCAGAAAGATAAAGATAGCAACCTAGTTCGGCTCCGAACCACTTCAGGGTCGGCGCCGAACCTCGTGTTTGCCCTCACGGTACTGGCCTCCTCGTACCGACGAGCCTCAGTAGCCCTCGGAGTCCGATCCGGGACAGTCCCACAGGCCGTCCCCCCTCTCTGGCGGGGCAGAAGGATGACCTGGCGCAGCCTAGGCCCTCCGATCCCCCCAGAAGCACAGGAGGCCCACGATGGGCCACGTCAGCTCCAAATACCGCCAAGGGTTTCGCCACGTCAGCCCTATACCACTCCTGGTATTGCCACGTCCGCCCTAAACCCCCTGGGCCTTCTGCCACGTCAGGCCCACGGGCTTTCGGATCCAGACCCGGCCCCCAAGTGGAACCAAACCCGGTTGGGATTCTCTATAAATACTAGACCCACACCCACCTTTTGAGGTAATCAATCTTTTGCCACTTAAATATACCTAGTTATTGCTACTCTCTCACAGAGACTGACTAGAGCGTCGGAGGGTCCGCCACCGGGACAAACCCCGGTGTTTCAGGACCGTCTGCAGGTACACAAGACCTCGGATCCGACCCTTCTGATCCGAGCCCAGCCTTCAACATCTTTCCGAACTCATCGTAGGTCCCAGAAGGTCAACCGAAGGTCGGCAGACGAGCGGCATTCTCCTTCAATACAAATTGAGTCCGAACTCACACCTGGTGCATCCACACGTCTCCCAGAAATAAACAGCATCAACTGTGTTGACCTTATTTTGTGGGTTATAGTCCACAGTTTATTGCCGTTTTCGCGGAATTTTTTATTTGATTGTTTTTGCCTCATTTGTGGCCTATAGTCCACAGTTTTCGAGCACTTTCGTGAGAATTTTTATTTTCCTCATTTTGTGGGCTATAGTACACTGTTTTTTATCACTTTAATGAGATTTCGTATTTTACTGTTTAGTATTTTACTGTTTTTGCTTCATTTTGTAGGTTGTAGTCCACAGTTTTCCGGCCGTTTTCATGAAATTTTATATTTGATTGTTTTAGTCTCATTTGTGAGCTATATAATCCATTGTTTTGGCTACCTTCGTGAGATTTTTTATTTCCCTCATTTTGTGGGCGATAGTACATTGTTTTCGATTACTTTCTTGAGATTTCGTTTTTTAATGTTTTGTGGGTCATAGTCCACAATTTCCGGCTGTTTTCGTGAAATTTTGTATTTGACTGTTTTAGCATCGTTTGTGGACTATAGTCCACAGTTTTCGACTACTTTAGTGAGATTTTTAATTTCCCTCATTTTGTGGCCTATAGTGCATTGTTTTCAATCACTTTCATGAGATTTCGTATTTTAATGTTTTGGCTATGTTTTGTGGGTTATATAATCCACAATTTCCAGTCGTTTTCGTGAAATTTGGTAATTAACTGTTTTAGCCTCATTTGTAGGCTATAGTCCACAGTTTTTTGCCACTTTCGTGAGAATTTTTATTTCCCTCATTTTGTAGGCTATAGTACACTGTTTTCGATCACTTTCATGAGATTTCGTATTTTACTGTTTTGGCCTCGTTTTGTGGGTTATAGTCCACAGTTTCCGGCAGTTTTTGTGAAATTTTGTATTTGACTGTTTTAGCCTCATTTGTAGGCTATAGTTCACAGTTTTCTGCCACTTTTGTTGAAATTTTTTTTCTTATTTTGTGGGCTATAGTACACTATTTTCGATCACTTTTTTGAGATTTTTATTTTACTATTTTGGCCTCATTTTGTGGGTTATAGTTCACAGTTTCCTACCGTTTTCGTGAAATTTTGTATTTGACTTTTTTAGCCTCAATTGTGGGTTATAGTTCACACTTTTCGGCCACTTACAGTAAAGTGGTCTTATGACACAAGTTGATGAAGTAGTTTTTAGCTAGAACGCGTCGGAGATAGCAACCCAAAAACCGTCCCTTGGCAACTGATCATTAACAAAGCAAATTTCTACACGAACGACATTGATGATTGCATGTCCTTTGCTGTTAGATGAACTTCGGCACCTCTAACATTTGTGCCCCTTGGTTAGCTTCTAAGAGTAAAAAATAGCAAAATTCATAAATAGATATAGAAAAATGGGGTTTCGCTGTAGTCGTCAAATGCTAAAAAATAGCAAAGTAGCAAAAAATTTGATCGGACTAAACTTGTCCGTTAAAATAAATTAAATTTTATATAAGTTTTTTTTGTACTTAATAGTATATTTTATTATTTTTTAATCTTGGACGAACCATGAAGCTTCGTCGCCGCGAAAAGAAAATTAAAAAAATAACCACGGAAAAAACTTTGGGTCATGTCACTTTCAAACCCCCTAAGTGTAATTAACCCCCATAAGTGTAATTAATTAAGGCTCTAATTAATTATTAAATGACCTAATTAGCATACTAAGTATAATTAACTAATTAATTAATTAATTTAATTAATATTCTAAATCCACGGGTCGATGGCTTTTCACATTTTTGGGATTTTATTAATTTTAAAAATGCCACTATTTTGATCTGACGAAACTTCAAGTTTCGAAGTTTCGTCCAAAGGATAACAAAATTATAAAATATATCGGACGAAACTTGAAGTTTCATCCTGTATAAGAGCATCCACAATCGTTTGCTATATTTGCCATTTTCTCATTTTTTGAGAAAGTAGGTGCTGCAGTCGTTTGCTATTTTGCCATAAAATGGCAAAATCGCTACAGTCGCTTCTTATTTTTTAGAAACGAAATTGCGATTCTCAAATTATAAGAGACGGAACATGTTGTTCCGTCCCTATTTTTTTCAATTTTTTAATGGGATCAGACGGGACAAGTTGTTTCGTCTGATAATTTATTTTTTTTAAATGATCCGACGGTACATGTACCATCTGGGAATTTTTTTTTCAAAGAAGTCAAAAAAAAAAATCAAAAAAATGCTGAAACGAGACATGTTGTCCCATTTCAAGCAATTTTGGCTTGGACGGTCCCGTCCAGCAAAGGGGGGGAATTAGGTTAGTGTAAAGTAGGTTTAGTGTATTATTAATTAGGTTTTAGGTTATATTTTATTATTTAATTTATTTAATTAACCTATTTTAATATCTAATCAACAATTAATTAACCCTAAAAACACAAAACAAAAAACAAAAAACAAAACAGGACTAAACAACATGTCTCGTCTTTCTCAAATTTTAGCAAAATTTTAGCAAACCACCACTACAGACATAATCCATATTTCCTATTACTGTCGATGTCATTTTCTAAAAAATGAGAAACACCATTGTGGATGCTCTAATAAGCATATTGCTATATCCTCTCTCATATATAACAATCTAATGTAGCAATTATAACAAATTATGCATAAATAGCAAACGTCTGCAACGATCGAATTGCTGAAATATGCATATTATGCAAATATAGAAAACTCGGGATGGTAGGGCCCATTTAATTGAGCTTATTTTCAGCCCAAAATGACCTTCAGAGTTCAAAATGAAGCTTACTCTTGTAATCCTCTTGTCCGAGGGTAATATACCACCGTCACTTGTACCACCAGGGATGTAACGTTTCTATTACTGCCGATTCCCATCTCAAAGAAGAAAAACAACTCAAAATACATCCATGTACTTGTCCAAAGCTGAATTAATTGGAATGTTGGTGAAAAATAACCAGTCAACAATAATAAGTTCATGAAATTTTCCTCAACCGCAAGCCAAACTTGCAACTCAAATAAGTGATATAAATACATCCACATTTCCTTGTGAAGCCTTTCTTTATTAAAATAGACGCAGATACTATTTCTGGTAACAGTTTTAGTAGAAGATAGTACGACAACAGGTACATGAAAATCAAACAGGTGACTCCGATGACTACATTAACGCACAAGATTTCGCCAATTCCATGCTCAAGAACTAACAGCCCTTAATACATAGTTTAAAACTAGGTACAAAATGTATCAGCCAAAGTGATCAAAACTAGTAAGAATTGGTAGGGTAACTAAAAAGAACCAATTCTGTTTCCGAAATCAGACAACTGGAAGCTCACCACAATCACTGATGACAACATTCTGCATCGGGCGGTCCTCACGGTTGGTTTCTTGTGATTCGATCAGCTTGACAATGTCCATTCCCTCCATGACCTGCCCAAACACGACGTGCCTTTTGTCCAACCATGGCGTCTGCAATCCCAAACAGTTCAGCAGTCAACAAATATGTCATATTCAACTTTAAACTAAAGGGATGTACAGGATTGGTGAGATTAGTAGGACTATAAACAAATTAAACATGTCAGGGAGGGTTTCAGGTTCAGATAGGGTTCTACAGAGGTGGACTGGTTTCGACAGGTTTAAACAGATTTGAACATATTTGTTAAATATTCAGCTTTTAAACAGACAATATTCATATAACCGAGAAAAAAAATCTGATGTATGGTACCAAATTATCTATACTAATATATAACTGGAGTGTGTCGTTGGACTTTTCGGATGCCCAAAATGCATCCCCTCTTAAAATTTCCAAACACATCCACTCCCACTATAATTAATAAACACTATTGTATAGCCTATACCTCATGTATAAAACTTTTCATTGGCACTGGAATTGGGGAAGAAGAAACCACATGCATCGTGCGTGCCTATATATATATATATATATATATATATATATATATATATATATATATAGCCCATATATATATATATATATATATGAGCTTTCTTCCATTGCAAACGGGTGTGTTTGCACACACCCGTTGCGAACTCAGATCTGGGCCGTTGGATCGCTCACTCAGATCTTTTTTTAGAAGAAAAAAAATGTATATATATATATAGTATAAAAATAGAGACGATCAAATCTGATAGAAAGTTTGTAATGAATGACTACAAACTAGGAGATAATAGTAAAAGGTTTTCAATCAAAATTTCAATTGTTTACGAACAAGGGTAAATTTGACAGACAAAATCTATAGAGCATATTCCTTGCAAATAAAATCAAAACTTTCCCTAGCGCATCAAATGCATCATAAAAGCATGAGCATGAAAACAAACTAAAAGCACTAAAAATGTTATGTCTGTGTTATCACCGTGGTTAACATTATTTAATATATGCCCACATACACGCCAAGAACTTTTGTGGTTTTTCAGGAATACCACCTACCCACAACCGTTCCTAACGTCATCACCAATGGTGAAAATTTGCAAATGTGAGAGAGGATTCGGTGGAAAATGGGACTGGAATAGGGTGAGTTGAGTTTGGCTTCCAGATGAGAGAGAAGGGGGGCATATGTTCTGGGTTGATGAGAGGAAGGGTTCAGTCCAATAAGAGAGAGAGAGAGGGGGGGGGGGGGGGGGGGGGGGGGGGGGGGGGTGCAATATACAAGCTGCATCTAGAATAATTAATAAATGGCAGGTCAATTAGAAGGAATCAGCAGGAAACTAGTTTCATAAGCAAGTTTGTATTATAACATTGCAAAGAGATAATAATTAAAGTACATGTATATGATATAATTCATGTATTATGAATTAATTACACTTAACAATTTACCTCAGGTTTGACTACAATATCTATAAATCATTAACTAAATGAAAAGACCTAATATTCATCCAAAACCAGGATCAAATGCACGTTTGGATCCAGAAAATCAATGGATCATATTATCATACTGAATTTATGCAAGAAAATAATTAGAGAAAATTATTAATTAAGTGAAAGTGAATTACTATCCAATGTACAGTGCACTACTACTAATATATAACAAATAAATGAAATTTATGCCTTACTCTAAACAACCATAGCATAATCATCCAAGTGTAACTTGTCTTCTTTTACGAAAAAAAAAAAAAAAACCAATTAAGACTTTTAAATCCAATTCCTATTAACCAGTTTTAGAAATCTGGTCCTTGAGAAACCTAAATTGGCCATTTGAAGAGAATAATCAATGAGTAAAGAACCACCCATGGCATCCATCATCCACAACTACCATTTAACAGACTTCATGATGAATTTTCTGCAATTTAAATTTTTTGATTCGATGGGTGTCTTAATAGTGAAGGTTTGGACATTTCTACACAAATTTAATAGTGAATGAACTTTGACTAATACCATTAACCTTAGAATCATGGATTAAGGAACAAGGAAAATTTGTAAAAAGTAGGACCCAGGGGCCATAATATTAAATAATGTAACATTATGTTGTGAGAATTATGTATAAATTTCATCCAAATAACATCCATCAATATAACTATGAGCTACTTAAGGAAAAAAGAGATCTATTGTCCATAAAAAAGCAATAATACATTAAATTCCATTACAAAAATGAAGAACTTAGTTCACACAGAATAATAAGAATTACCTAGTAAGAAATGTGAAAATGTGTACAAAAAGCGTTGGAGAAGTGTCTAGGAAGAGTCAAGCATGTAAGATACACTATTTAGGACACATATAAGAAGTGTTTAACATGTGTCTACAGAGTGCCCACAAAGTGCTGACATTTTCGACTCTTATACTGCTCAATGATGAAATGCCCATGCTACACAGCCTATATTTAATCTAAGTTGGTTAAAACTTAAAGACATACAGAGCCTACTAGCATCCTTGCATCCAGCTAGCACGGTTTCTTTCTGAATATCCTTCATAATAATACTATTCTAAATAGCTCTACAACGTATTAATTAATCATACAAACAATCATCTGTACTAAAAGAGTTCCATTTTCGGTATGTTAGTAGCAAGTCGTTTTAGAATACCTTGACAGTGCAAATAAAGAACTGACTTCCATTTGTATTAGGTCCAGCATTTGCCATGCTCACCACTCCAGGTCCCACATGAACCACTACAGGATGTATCTGATGGAGATTAGACTAAAATGTAGCAATAAATTTTAAGGAATGCAATAAAGACGAGTAATGTGATCTTACACTTAAAATTTTCATCCTTAAATGTATTCCCATATATGCTTTTACCACCAGTTCCCTGCAATTCGAGATCAGATAATTGACGAAAGCATTAATATACACAAAGAAAATTAAAATAATTCAGAGAAAAGTATCAAGAATAATGTGTTGGTACATCTCTGCTGAGGCATGATCTTTTTAGTTCTTTACTGATTTTAAAAGGTTGGAGTTACAATACTTAGTATTGATCTATTATTGGAACAAAGATTTACCACACAGTTTACACCAAAGATTTTATATTTACATGCAAATAATGCAGTGCTCTAAAAATCGTTAGGCGTTATTTGGGCGGCTGATGGGGGATTAGCGCCTAGACCTTGTAAGCGGGGCCTAGGCGGCTGGGCAGTTAAAATAATAATAATAATAATAATAATATATATATATATATATATATATATATATATATATATATATATATATATATATATATATATATATAAATTTATTTATTTATTTATTTATTTAACTCAAAAAATCGTAAATGGAAATTAGCTCAATGATAGAGCACTCGTTTTGCGTATTGCCCATTATCAAGATTCCAATGAGAATGGGGAGATCGATTTGAGATTTTGAGGATTTGTGAAAAACATGAGCAATTTGGGGGATTTGGGTTTTTTTGGGAAGATAGAAAGTAGCACAGGAGTTGGGAATTTTGAGAACGTGGGGATTTGAATGAACCGGTTCACTTAACACACAAAAATCCGTCCAGACCTGCCCCAAGCCAAATTCATTTTTTTAAAGATTCAGGCCCTAGGCGAGTCGGCTGGGAACGGACTAGCGCCTGGGCAGCTGCCTAAGGGGATTTTGCCTAGGGGAATATTTAGAACACTGAAATAATGGATTCCACCTAATTATCAATTATCAAGAAAGCAGCATGAAATACTAATACTCTAACAGAGTACGCACATTGCCCTGTGTGAAGTCTCCACCCTGGATCATGAAATCTTTGATGACACGGTGGAATGCTGATCCTTTGTACCCAAAGCCCTTTTCACCTGGTTAAAAAGAAATATATAGACACAGTTCAATAACTAAAAAATATTGCATAGACAAAAACAAGGAGTATACCAATTCATACTGTCATGGTGTCATTGATTATGAATTTGGTACTCAACCTGTACAAAGTGCCCGGAAGTTTTCTGCTGTTTGAGGCACATCATCGCCAAAAAGCCCTATCACGATCCTACCAACTGGACTCTCCTTCCCAATGTTTATATCAAAATAGACTTTGTGGGTAACTTTAGACTGAACTGCAGTATCCTGCAATTCCATTGAACAGTAAAAAACCAGATAAGAAATTCTATCAAATTTTAACAAATTCACTTCATAGGGAAGCTCTATTTTCCTATCATTACTGCCAGATCAGGAGAGAGTGATACTATATAAAGGAATACTACACTGACAGTCGTTTTATAAGGAATTTGGCAATTTTTTGTGGCATTTAGGTTTAGGGTGTCTAAACTTTCCGGGTAAGATAATTGTAGTTACTCAGCTCTAAAAGAGAACCCCAAAAAACTCAAAGATATGACTACTGAAGAAATATAACTCTACAACATTCCAGTTGCCATAGCATAACTTCATTTCCAAACACACCCTCAATTCCATGACAAATATTTCTCACCAGCGGAATACATGAGACTCTCAACGACTAGCATTAAAAAGAAAAAAATAAGTGCATTACACAAACCAAATCAAGTAAGCAGTAAACAAGTTCTTCCAGCCGTAACCTAATAACGCTAATGTGCATTGCACTTGCACATGCCAATAACAAAATACTGGTATGTATTTGCATCAAGGAGGTCTACTTCCTCAGGATCTCTTGTAGGCTGGAGATTGTCGTTGGTGGGTGTTGCTGCTAATTTTGGTGTGGGAGCAAACAGATAAATTTGTAGATTCTTTTTGGAAACAATAAAGCAAACCTGTTGACCTTCACCGACGTTTAATTGGTTTCTTGCCGCTGCCGTTGACCTGCAAAAAAGTTCGATACACCGGGATTGATCCCGCCGACGAACCCTCCGACGCTCTTGTCAGTAATCAGGAAGATTATGAAAATGCTTTATGTGAAAAAAGATAGATTACCTTGTTATGGTGGACGGAGAGGGGTATTTATAGTCGCCTTAGGGACCTGTTTCGAGATAAGGATTTATCTCTACTTCCCGGTATTTTTGGATAAGATGTAGAGTTTAAATTGTTTCATAGAGATAACCATGAATTTGAATTACTCTTTAGATATCATGGGCTGGTTTGTAGCAGACTGCTACCCATACCCAATAGGAAGATCCATTTATGGGTTATTGGGCTTTGAAGAAAGACCAAGTTCCCATTTCAGACCCGTTTGTAGGTAAAATTACCATTTTACCCTGAGAGCTTTAAGATTCATGCCCGATTTGAATGACCCGATTTAATCATATTTTTAGCCATATCACGAGCCCCCCACTCCCGAAGACTGAGTTTAACAGCCTTTGAGGAGTAGTTTTATTGTTCTAATGGTGTACGGAATTTTATCGGAGTTCTTAAGGAGTTTGAATCTTGCTCGAGGTGGAACAGTGTCAATCTGAGTTTGTAAAATACTCAAATTTATTCTCAGAATTTTCTGGATTTTTTTTTATTTTTCCAAATTTTTCTGAACTTTTTCCAATTTTTAATAATTTTTTGGAATTTTTTATTCATTTTCCGAATTTAAATAATTAGTTATCGAAAATTTTAATTAATTATTCTAATTTAATAATTATTATTTTCAGAATTTTAAAAATATTTTCTGAATTAATAATTATTTTTAGAATTTTTAATTAACTTTTTCGGATTTTTTAAATAATTAATTCAATTAAATAAATAAATTAATTAAATTTAACCTGTACACATGGCGCAATCTTGGACGTTGATCACGATCAAGCGAGCACGCATCGGGAGGAGGCAATTTTTTCCCCATTTCACGTTCGAAAACCCTTCTATTCGACACATGGAGCGAATGCTCGCCGTGCTGACACGTGGCGGTCAACGGCGACCCGTTGACTCCTTTTTTTTCCTTTCTTTCTTTTTGGCTTCGTCTTTCTTCTTCCTTCTCCTTCTGTCCTCTGTCTTCGACTTCTTCTTTCTCCTTCAACTCGGTCCTCACCTTTGCACTCGTAATCCCCTGCCAACCGAACTCGCTCGATGACGACGATGGGCGAGGCGAGGAGCTCGGCGAACGACTGAGCTCGTCATGGCGAGAAGTTGGAGCTGGAGAGTTCGGCGAATGGTCGCACTTCGACGCGGCGAGTTTTCGTCGATGGGTTCAAAACGGCAAGAGGGAGAGCTTGGCGAACGACCGAGCTCGACATGACGAGAAGTTGGAGCTGCGACAGCGAGGTGGAGCTCGGCGGGAAGTGGCGAGGGATTCAAAACTTGTCGAAGCTTCGACGAGGAAGAGGGGGGAGCTTCTGGAGCTCGATAATGGCGTTCGATTCGACGCTCAGTGAAGAAGGAGAGGAGAGCTCGCGGAGCTCGTTCGAGGGAGCTCGATGATGGTGGCGATGCTCGAAGAAGAAGAGCTCCTCGACAGCTTGGCGAGCAGGAGATGGGGTCGTGCCTGGCGAGGAGATGGTCGGCGAACGATCGAGCTCAACGTCGTTGGAGCTCGACACAGTGGAGGGGTTCGACATAGGAGCTCGGCAAACGGGGTGAGCTCGCGAACGAGGAGCTTCAGCATGGAGGCGAGCTCAGTGAAGATGATGAAGAGCTCGGCGAACGATCGAGCTCGACGTCGTTGGAGCTCAACACAGTGGAGGGGTTCGACACAGGAGCTCGGCGAATGGGGTAAGCTCGCGAACGAGGAGCTTCGACATGGAGGCGAGCTCGGTGAAGATGATGAGGAGCTCGGCGAACGATCGAGCTCGACGTCGTTGGAGCTTGACGTAGTGGAGGGGTTCGACACAGGAGCTCGGCGAACGGGGTGGAGCTTGGTGAAGCTTCGCGAAGTTGGAGTTGGGAGGATGGCGAGCTTGGGGACGAAGCTTTCTGAGTTGGCAAAAGGAGCTGACATTAGGTTTTTTTGGCGGGAGATTTGCAAGAGAAGAAGAGGATGTGGGAGGGTGGTGCTTTGGGTTTGGGCCCAAACGGGTTCAGACCCGAACAGACCCGTTAACACTCAAATCCCTTTTTCTTTTTTTTTGTTTGTTGTATTTGAGCCGCAGATCATGATTTGAGCACGGATCGCGAAGAGTTTTTCTCTCATTTTTCGTTCGGATCCGCGTCTATTCGATTCGAAGCGGCAAGCGTGGCGAGCGTGCGTCGAGCTACAGATGAGTGACACGTGGCTCTAGACCGTTGAGTGGTCAACGCCACTTTGCTCATATTTTGATCGGAACATCATTTGCTCGGCCCGTTTGGCAAACGCTTAAATGCGGCGAACGGTTGCATTGTCTGGTGAACGGTTATATTGTTTTGGCGAAAGTCTGTGACGAGCTTCACTGTAACTAATTTTTGCGGAGCTTTGGAGGTCCGATCGGGGTGTTTGACCACTCGCTTCGAAGCTGACTTGAAGATCTACAATTTTTCTTCAGAGGTCAGTTGAAGAATTATTCTTCTTCATGGTCAAAATAGTCCCGCAACATACTTGTCTTCATGAAGTTGAGAAGTGCGTTGTATGGCACTTGGGAAGATCCATTCTTGGAGGCGAGTGCGAGGAGCAACTCTAGGAGAGAGTTTTAGCTCTGAACTCGTTAAGAAGGCCGCTCAGAAGGTAAGTTTGAAGAGTAACTCTAAGGGAGAGTTGAGCTCCGAACTCGTCGAGAAGAGATCCGCTTTGGAGGCAAGCGGAGCGATGAGCTTCACCAGGCTCTAGGAGAGAGCCGTTTGAGAGACAAGTTTGAGGAGCAACTCTAGGAGAGAGTTGAGCTCCGAACTCATTTAGAAGAGGTCCGCTCTGGAAGCGCGCAGAGCGATGAGCTTCCCCAGGCTCTAGGAGAGAGCCATTTAGGAGATAAGTTTGAGAAGCAATTCTAGAGGAGAGTCGTGCTCCGAACTTGTTGTTTAAGAGAGTTTCAATAGTTGTGGGAGCAATTTCGAAGGCAAAATTTAAAAAAACATCACAAAACTTTGGGCCAGTTTTAAAAAACGTCCCTAAACTTTTTCTTTTTAAAAAAACGACACAATGTTTAACTTTGAACTGACAGAGTTATCTACCGTTAACTTTCTTCTACGTGCACTGCACGTACTCTAATTATATGACGAAAATACCCCTGTTCTCCTCCTCCAATTCCCTACCGTAATTTAAAAAAACTACACTAAATTTTTTTTTAAAGAAAAGTGACACAATGTTTAAATAAGGCCCACTGGGTTAGTTAGGGTTAGGGTTAGGGTTTGGGTAGGATTAGGTTAGGGTTTAAAAAAACCACACTCATCTTTTATTTGTGTTTAAAAAAATATCACTTAACTAATCAGATGTTTAAATAAACCCCCCGAACTAATCCTAACCCTAACCCTAACAAACCCAGTGGACCTTATTTAAACATTGTGTCCTTTTTTTAAAAAAATAAAAACTTTAGTGTAGTTTTTTTAAACTGGCCAAAAAGTTGTGTAGTTTTTTTAAATTTTGCCTTCTTTTAAGGGTATTTTCGTTATATAATTAGAGTACGTGCAGTGCACGTAAAAGAAAGTTAACGGTAGGTAACTCTGTCAGTTCAAAGTTAAACATTGTGTCGTTTTTTTAAAAAGAAAAAGTTTAGGGACGTTTTTTTAAACTGGCCCAAAGTTTTGTAACGTTTTTTTTAAATTTTGCCAATTTCGAATGGTGAGCTACTTCGTACTCTCTCGTTCGCAAGTAGCTAAAGCGGCATCGAACAAGTGTTGGACTCCGAACTTGTTGTTTGAAGGTGTTTAACGAGTTGTAAGAGCAATTCCGAATGGTGAGTTGTTCCTGCTCCGCACTTGTTTGTTTATAAGCGGCTAAAGCGGCGTCGAACCAAGTGTTGGACTCCAAACTCGTCTTTTAAGGGTGTTTAACGAGTTATGGGAACAATTCCTAATGGTGAGCTGCTCCGCACTTGTTTGTTTACAAGCGGCGTGGAACCAAGTGTTAGACTCCAAACTCATCTTTTGAGCATAGTAAGTTGTGGGAGCAACCCTGTAGGACAAGCTGGACTCCGCACTTACCGTTTAACGAGTCGTCGATGTGACTCGGAGAGATAGAAATGAGGCAAATGCAATAATTTTCAATAGAAAAAGGCTAAGTTTTATTGAAACAAATTAAGTGGCCGCTTCAATGGAGCGAGCCATTATTACATGCTTTTTGGCCATATTACAAGTATCGGCCTTATTGAAAACTAAAATCCTACTTCTACGATAGGGTGAAGGCCTCTTGGGAGGAGTTCGGTTCTCCCCCCATTGGACCTCCATAGATAAGGTGGAGGACGGCCCCGGGTTCGAAATCATGGAACTCGACGGACCTCTATGTTCGCTTGTAGGCTCCTCGGGGTGGAAGATCGGCCCAGTCTTTTCGGACGAACTTGGCAGGTGACCCCGCTGTATGAGTTCTTCGATCTCCTCTTTAAGAGCCCAACAATCATCCGTATCGTGGCCGTGGTCCCTGTGAAAGCGGCACCACTTATCTCTGTTTTTTTTCTTGTCAGGAGTATTCATTCTAGGGGGAGCACGGAGTAGCCCTTCCTTATCCACCTCCATAAGAACTGCTGATATACTAGCATTGAGGGAGTGAACTTCTCAAAACAAGGAGCTGGGCGGCATTGATCATTGTCGTCCCTCTGAAATTTCTGGGACCCTTCTTCGCTCGTATTATTCTGTTTGTTCACGGAAGACGGTTCCTTGAGAGTGGGGGAGTTGAGAGCCTCTTTCACTCAGATATACTTCTCACTCCTAAGCAGGAGTTCTGAGAAGTCCCGATGAGGCTTCTTGGCAAGCGATGCCTGAGGTTGGCATTACTGACGTTGTGCCCGAATGCCGCCGAGGCTACTGATTGGTTGAGGAAGGCAAAAGACCGGGCTTCGGCGTTGAAGCGCCGAACGTAATCTCTTACGCGTTCACCCTTTCTTTCGCTGAGGGTCACCAAAGATGTACTTGTTTTCTCAGCCCGGCGGCTACTCATGAAATAAGTAAGAAAGAGCCATTCGAACTGATCGAAGAAGATGGAGGCCGGGGCGAGTCGAGAGTATCATTCTCGCAGGCCCCTTCAGCATTTCAGAAAAGGTTTTGCAAAGGAGCGCATCCGAAGCTTGGTGGATCATCATGAGAGTTTTAAAACTCTCGATGTGGTCGGTGGATTCCGACTCCCCGTTGTATAACTCAAAGTTAGGAGGCTTGAAGTTTTCCAGGACCGGGGCTTCCATGATGGTCCGGGAGAGCGGAGGCCTGTTCGAACAGAAATTCCTTGCCCGTTGTTCCTCTTCTCTGTCAAGTCGGCCAAGGCGCCTCTCCATCTCGTGGAGACGGCGATAGACCAAGTCTTCCCTTCGGTCATATCTTGCCGAGCCCCGAGACTCTTTCTCATGCGGAAGGGGACTGGGAGTGCGGTGGTGATGGCTCGGGCAAGTTAAGGACTAGGCGTCCGTTGCTCGTGGTTGGGAGCAACATTGAGGGCCCACAGAACGGCTTCTTAAAAATCCTGAAACTCCGCCCTTGTGACTGGTGCCCTTCCAGCTTAGCGGTCCCTAGGTGTGGCTCGGCATACTGGAGTATGACTTCTCCGCCGACGACGTGGAGGGGACTCTCTTCACCTCCTCGGGGGAGGGGATCTTCTGGTTCTCGGTCTGGGGGGTCCGGACTCTCGAGACCCCTGGGTGCTCAGGTTGATGGACTCCCTTAAGGGCTCACCACCCATTCAATCGAGTTCGGAGGTCAACCCCCTATTGGCAGTTAACAATCACTTGACGGAGGTCCTGCTCGGGAGGGCTTTAAGAAACCATAGAGTTAACTGAAGGATTGTGGACCGAAACATGGTCATGAAGAGTATGTTGCTTTTGACGACTCCAATGAGAGCCCCTCTGGACAGCCCCTCCGAGATCCTGGAGGGGCTTGTTGAGGAGGAGGCTGTTGAGGAAGAAACATCCTGGACTGGAAGAGGAAGAGGAGTGACTCTTCGGCAGGAGGTCGCTGCCTTCCCCTTCTCTTTCAGATGCATGGCTTGAAACTACTTTCGCTGATGAAGGTTGGATTGCTTTTTCGTTTCCTACAGACGGTGCCAATCTGTTGCTGCTAATTTTGGTGTGGGAGCAAACAGATAAATTTGTGGATTCTTTTTGGAAATATTAAAGCAAACATATTGACCTTCACCAACGTTTGACTGGTTTCTTGCCGCTACCGTTGACCTGCAAAAAAGTTCGATACACCGGGATGAATCCCGGCGACGAACCCTCCAACGCTCTTGACAGTAATCAAGAAGATTATGAAAGAGCTTTATGTGGAAAAAGATTGATTATCTTGTTATGGTGGGGAAGAGGGAAATTTATAGTCGCCTTAGGGACCCGTTTTGAGATAAAAATTTATCTTTACTTTCCGGTATTTTTGGATAAGATGTAAAGTTTAAATCATTTTATAGAGATAACCATAAATTTGAATTACTCTTTAGATATCATGGGCTAGTTTGTCGCGGGCTGCTACCCATACCCAATAAGAAAGATCCGTTTATGGGTTATTGAGCTTTGAACAAAGACCCAGTTCCGATTTCAGACCCGTTTGTAGGTAAAATTACCGTTTTACCCCTGAGAGGTTTAAGATTCGTGTCCGATTTGAACGGCCCGATTTGAACCTATTTTTAGCCATAAGCGATATAAGAAGAGTGTAATTCTTGTCCTCTTTTCTTGTTTTTAATAAAAGTTTACCTCTCCCGTCTACTTTATTGTTTTCTACAATTTGTGCTTGTGATCTTTAGTGTGGTTTTTAATTCCACGAGTTCTTTTGCAAGTTAGTTGTGTTGTGGTGGGTTTGAATTTTGTCGGTGTAGACTTGTAGTAAATCCCTAACGAGTAGTTTCAGAGTCCACGATGAAGATCCTCGCAGATGTGGCAAGTTAATCAGATTTTTGTGAATTCCAGTTATTGTGTCAAATCAAGAACAAGGTGGAGGCTTTGTCAAGTCAAAACATTGGTAGGAGACATTGTCTTGCCGAGTCTATGATTGACTTGACACGATAACTTGATTAACATCCCACATCAGCCCAAGATCTAAACTTTTGACTCGAACACTACTCATTAGGTATCTACTACATCGCAAAACTCAAACGTGCCACAACAGAACCAACTCCCAAAAAAAACTCATGCAATCGAAAATCACGTCAAAGATAACGAGCGCAAATTGTAGCACATAATAAAGAACACGAACAAGATAAACTGTTATCGAAGACAAGAAAATAGTAGAAAAACTACACTCACTTCTTAGATTGCATGCCAACAACAATCTCCTTCTCTTCTCCGACTACAAGAGAACCCTCGGGAGCTGGAGCCCCTTAATGCAAATACATACCAATATCCTGCAATGCAAATGCATACCTCCATCTAATCTATTTATAGAGTACAACACACAAAAATTAGTTAAAACTAACTAGAATTTATCCTAATTCAAATGATTTTAAAAGCTCCAAGTTACTGAGTCCTGGTTCAAATATGACTCCACCAATCCAAATCTAACTATAATTGAAATTAAAACCTCATCTAAATAATCCTAACTGAATAAATCAGGCTCCTAACGACTAGCATTACCAGATAAACATGTGCTTTGCACGTACCAACAATCAACCCATTACTAAACAAGTTTTTTCCTTTCATAATCTCCTAACCCTAATTACAAAAAAAATTCTTACTTCCTTAAACCCTAAGTCGTAGATTTCCAAATTTCAAAGCATTTGCAAAAGAAACCCTAATTTCAAGACAGAGGTGATACCTGCAATACGGATCGGACGGTGCTAGCAGGTCGAGCCCGGAAACTGTAGAGCGACGGACGTGACGGAGATGAGATTACCGCCTTCGATCGGGGGAAGTTCTGGAACTTAAAGAACGCGGACGGTGGAGAAGAGAGGATGCGCCTCGTGAATGGAGAGAGCAACGGACGAAGGTTCGCCTGCGAAATGAGAGAGAGAAGGTGATGAGAGAAAGAAAGAAAGAGTTTTGAGATTTAGAGAGAGAGAATTGGATTACTAGGGTTGAGAAGGAAGTCGCCATTAACGGAGCTCCTGTTTCTTGGGGATAACGAATTAACGATGGTGATGGTAACTATCAAAAATGAACGGAGCTCTTGTTTCTTGGGGATAACGAATTAACGATGGTGGTGGTAACTATCAAAAATGACAAGGTTTTGGAGTTACACGGGTCGGATATGTCACCCGCATCCAATAAGCCCGGCCCAATCCTAGTTTGTTGATTATGAGTATGGGACTTTGTTTTGGGTGTTTTGAAATTATGGGCTGAGCATGCAGGTGGATCAAACCCATTTTCTTGGAATAAAGAGATAGTATTTACAGGCCCACGTATTACCTCCTCTCAGAGCATCCAAAGTCGTCATTGTTTGCATAAACGCATAAATGCATATAGCATTTGGCAATTTTGCTGCAGTCGTCGAATAGTATTTTTACCAATTTAATTTATAATAATAAAAATTTCAGATCAAACGGAGTTCGAAGTTGCGTCGGAGAAAATAAAATATTTTTTAATTGATAGTTGGAAGAGGGGGGAAAAAACAAATTGAGAGACGCAAATTGAAGTTGCGTCCGACAAAGAGGGAAGTGAGGGACGCAACTTGAAGTTGCAGCCCGAGGGGTTTTGCAATTTTTTTATTTACGAAAAAAAAATTTGGGAGGGACGCAAGGAGAAGGTGCATCTCACGATTAAATTAATATATTTTTTAGAGCGACGCAACTCGAAATTGCGTCGTTTAAATTATGCATAATTTGTTAGAACCTTAATATAAAATATTTAAAATCCCAACAGAATTTGTGAAGAAATCTAAATCAATTGAAGAAAACAGTAAGTAGAAAGTTTGTACAGAGTCGAGATATGAAATCTCTGTCCTTAAAGCAGAATTTGCCCGTAGTGTGACGGTTACCGGCAAATTGCTTCCCAGGATACAACTGTACCTTCTCTGAAGAATGCAGCACCCTTGCTTCAGAGACAACGAACTGCTGTCTATGTTGTACTCTCAGTTAACACTTGACTCTGACACAGAGGAGAGGAAGAAGGAAAGAAGATGTAAAATTCTATGCCTGTATGCAAAACTCTGTCTGGTTTTATAGAGGATGGTTTGGACTGGAGGCTGTTCAGTAGCTGCCATTACTCTGTAACAGCAGAGTAATGGGGACTCTTGCAGAGTAATGGGGACTCTTCAGATTCATAACTGGTGAGCCATTACTCTGCTGTTACAGAGTAATGGCCCCAGTTACTGAATCTGAAAAGCCTTTTCAGTTCAGTAGGGGAAGAGGCTGTCTGGGCAAAAAAGTAATGGGGACTCTTGCAGAGTAATGGGGACTCTTCAGATTCATAACTGGTGAGCCATTACTCTGCTGTTACAGAGTAATGGCCCCAGTTACTGAATCTGAAAAGCCTTTTCAGTTCAGTAGGGGAAGAGGCTGTCTGGGCAAAAAAGTAAAATAAAAAATTTAAGCCAGACCCGAACCGAGCCGAAGCCGGGGCCGGGGGCGGGGGCGGGGGCGGGGGCGGGGGCGGGCGCCCGAAGCCTGTTTGTCATTTTGGCTAAGTCCTCTCTCCACTACACGTTAGTGGTAACCCCCGGGCCACGCCCTCTAGTCCAGTTTTCTAGTATATATACTAGTATAAATCTTTTCCAATTTCCGATATGGGACTATCCATTTGTTAAGTTGGTACCTTTCAAGTACCCAACTTTGGATCAACATTTCTCATTCATACGGAATTCGTTTTTGGCAAGTGAGTATACTACGGAATAGTACTCGACGAGAGGATCGCAATCCACTCATTTTCCGGTGCCGCCAGTGGCCGGAGCTCGCCGGAATCCGGCCCGAAAAACTGCAAAAATTAATTCCAACATAATTTTCATATCCTCTCTCATTTATAGCAATCTACTGCCGCAAAATGTACAAAATATGCATATTTAGCAAACGACTGCAGCGCATTTTTTGCAAAAATATGCATTTTATGCATATTTAGTAAAAGACTACAAATGCTCTTAGAGCATCTGTAGTCGTTATCTATATATGGATAATATCGATATATAGCTGAAAAAGTAGCTGCAGTCGTTTGCTATATATCGATATTATCGATAAATAGCTACAGTGCATTGCTATATTTGAGAGAGGAAATAGCTTTATCGATAAGTCAGCGACGGTGGTCGAAGAGCCGTCCGTTTCGTGCAAAACACTGTTGTCGGCGTCGGACGGCATTCGATATGCCGTCCGTTTCAATTTATCAGCATTTAATTAGCTGTTAATGCAGCTATGCAGTTAAGTAGCTATTAATTAAGTAGTCTTCTGCAATTAATGCAGCTATGATATCAGTGCAATTAATGCAGCTATGCTTAGTCTTCATGTGTGCAGTTAAGTATAGTCAAGTAGCAATTAATTAAGTAGCTATGCAGTTAAGTATAGCCTTCTTCTGCAATTAAGTATAGTTAGATGCAGTTAAGTCCCTTAGTGTCGGACGGCACTTCATGTGCCGTCCTAGACATGCGCCTGCGTTTTTGCGCTTTTGGCCTCCGACGGCATTTCGTATCCCGTCCCTTAATATTAAATAGTTGTTTGCTATAATATAGCTTACGACGAGTGCAGCGGAATCGTAATATCTATTTCTATTTATCGATATATGGATAAATTTATAGAAAACGACTACAGATGCTCTTATAGGTAGTTTGTTTGCAAGTCGTATAAAATTCACCACTTCCAATTATGATGTCATCGCTTAGGTCCAGAAAAAGATTGGAGAAATTTTTTTTATTCCCCACTCAAATGGTTCTTTTGAAGGAAGAGCACTGTAGCAACTAAAATATACATTTCTTTCCTCTCTGTCATTTAGTGGCTTGATACCTAGTAACAATAGAGCTGGCTTTGCCGAAGAAAAGAAAAATATGTTACTGGGTATCAAGCATCGGAGAATCATTTCTTGATTTGGTGTCTGCATGCAGCACATGAATTTTTCGAGCATCTAGAACTATTTGCGAGTACTAAGCATTGAGCTGAGAAAAATAAGGCTTGTAAACTGGGTACGTAGCATTACCGAATGAAAAAAGAGAAGTGTTCCACATGCTAAATAGCTTCCAAAAGAATGAAAAAATTGTTACTTTGGATTCACATATCCCAGCAACATTGTTATTATTGTTATTAATAGTGTCGTCATCCTTTGTCATGATCATCAGGGTCTCGATGCATTGTCCCGTAAAACCTGTTATAAACTGTTTCCACCATGGAACTGCTTCGAGAAGATGATCCAAGGAATCGATAGAAACCACACTGTTGTATCGCCTTCAAAATCATGGACGGAATCACGTACGTCTAGAATTCACCTTCATGTTGACAAAAGGCCAGATTCTAGTAGAACTATTGGCACAGTACAACACCAGTTACAGTCTTATCCAAAATACCTCACAAGTTACCGACCTTATCTCTTCCTCTCCAACCAAAAAATAAATAAATAAAATCTCCTCCCAATTTTTGTTGCATTCTTTGCCAAACCCTCATAAATGTGGAGTGAGACCACCACATTGCATAGCTGGCTTCTGCTAATCTCTCTTCTATAAGGTCCCATCACTCGGGAAAAAATCTAATAACTCTCAGTTCATAGAATTCCCTATAGATTAAGCCATGCACTAATTTCAATCACTCGATAGGATAGGATGATATAATGGTTATACATATTAAATGACCTATCGATGGACCAAAACTCCAAAGTTGTGGTGACTATAAGCAGCGGTATTATTTTTTTAATCCGCATTCAAATTGCGCAGCCAGCAAAATTCGTATCTGAAATACTTTGATACCATATTAATGATCCTATCAATGAACCAAAATTTCGAAGTTATGATAAGAATGAGGATTTTAATATTTATATTCTAAGAATACATTCCACACCACTCTTTGTACGAATTTCTCAGATTCGAGGAAGGCGGAAAGGTGCAAATATAGGTGGGTGTCTCAAACCGGATCAGGTAGTCTGAGTCAAAAATTATGAAGTTATATTCTAGGAAGATTACGTTGGGACGATAGTATTTCCAATAGTCAGAATCACATAGATTTTATAAATCATAGAAATTATTGTTTTTTAAGGAAATATACTAATGTAATCTTCTATATATTATGCTAATAGGAGAGATCAATAATGTACCTGACCCCTCTCACATTTCATCGTTTTAAAATTGACAAAGGAGAGCAAAAGTAAAAATTCACACATACCTTAACACATGCACACACCCAGTCACCACCTCCGCTCAATTTTTGACTGCCCAATTTTTCATACGCGCGAAGACGTGCGTAATCGAGGCTCTCGATCACACCACGTCGTCACCCAATCACGATTGTCCAATTTACTCAGCGGGCAATCTCATCACGTGATCAACGTGCCAGGTTGGGAGCACATACTTGATGGGAAATCTAGATCGCTCCAAAAATCGCGTCCTCACGATAAATAAAAAAAATCACATAAAATGATTTTAAATTAAGAAATTAAATAAAAATTCCAAAAATTATTTCTAAATACAAAAATTTAGTTCAAAATTCTAGAAAATAATTACAAATTTGAAATCTATACAATATATTATGCTAAAGTACTTTTGCCTAGGATTTTTCTCGTTTTTTTTTTCTTTTTAAAATTGGAATTGGAATTGGAATAGATGTTATTAAATGAAATTTTCAAATTTATTTTATTTCACTTTCTTCTTTTAAAAGTTTTATGTACAGTATTATACAAATCATACTATATATTTTATTATATTGTATTAAATTATATAAGCTTGTGCAATATCGTACCAGGGCATACTAGCATCTACTTAATAAAATGATAAAGGTTAAACGGTAATGCAATTTGTGGGAGTAAGAGCATCCACTATGGTTCGAGCTATATTTTGAGTATATGCAAATTTGCTTTTGGCATGGATGCTCTTCCGCCACTACGGTGAAAGCTATAATTTGCAAAAAAAATTAGTAAAATATATAGACGGAAGAAGGTCCTCCGTCTGCTCTCCTTATTATATTTTCGCTTTAAAAATTAACCTAGCCGGAAGAAGATCTTCCGTCTGGGTTTTTTTTTTTTTTAAAAAAAATGTTTTTAAATACCTAAGCCGGATGTTCATCCTCCATTTGGGATTTTTTGATTTTTTGATTTTTTGATTTTTTGATTTTTTTTGTCTTTTAGGAAAAGGACAAAAAATAATAGGACGAAAAGAAAAAAAAAGGAAAAAAAATGAAAGCGACGGAACTTAATCTTCCGTCTCTTTCAATTTTTTTTAAAAATAATTAAATAAATATAAAGACGGAAGATCTTCTTCTGTCTATACAATTTTGACCGGTCAAATTGTATAGACGGAAGATCTTCTACCGTCTATTCGATTTTTTAATTCCAAAGAAATCAAAATTTTTGATAGACGGAAGATCGTTTACCGTCTTCTATAATTTTCAAATGCTATTCTGCCCTGCTATATATGGCCGACTCCTGTTCACTACTCTGCTATAAACTAGGTTTATAACAGACCGTAGTGGCGTAAAATTTTCCAAAATTTGCATTTTTTAACTAAATAGCCGACCATAGTGGATGGTCTAAAAGATAACTACTTAACTGAACTTTCTCTCTCTCTCAAACTCTCTCAAAATCTAGTGGAATTTTTTGCCGTACTAGGCCACTTTTTGATAATATTTGTGTTTTTAGGCCAGGTTCCAAACTATTAGCGTTCGTGGGTTAGCCACTGCCACGTCAGCAGCGGCCGCTATTGGGAATAGTGGCATCTTCATACCCACCAAATTTGTACTCCCACACTTGGTAGAGTACGGGAGGGGATTGGGCTAAGTATGTGTAAAGGAGGTCGCTAATGCCACTAGCGACCTCCTCCAACTGAGGTCGCTATTCCCAATAGCGACCTCAGATGGGCCCTCTAATTGCTTTTAAGTCGTTAAGACCCCATCTGAGGTCGCTATTCCCACTAGCGACCTTAGCTTTAATGAGTTGTATTCTAACACTTAGCAAAATCTAGAGAGCTTTTGCTCTCTGAAAAATGACAATCAATTTTTTTTTAAAACTAAGGTCGCTATTCGGAATAGAGGCCTTTATTAACTAAGGTCGCTATTCCCAGTAGAGGCCTTAGTTATAAAACTATTTTGCAAATTTTACAAAGAATAAGTAGATTGTGTTTCCTACTGAGGTCGCTATTGGGAATAGTATACTAAGGTCGCTATTCCCAATAGCGACCTCAGTTTGAAATTTTGGGGAAAACTTTTTAGGAATCGCTAAGTGTCTCAATACATTCATTCGAGCCAACTAATCTCATTATACTAAGGTCGCTAGTGGGAATAGCGACGGCAAACAAAAAATTCAAAAAAAATTAAAACATAGGTCGCTATTCTCATTAGCGACCTCGAAATGAAGAGGCCGCTATTCTCAATAGCGGCAGCTGCTGACGTGGCAGTGGCTAGCCCACGAACGCAAATTATTTGGACCTGACCCAAAAATGCAAATACTATCAAAAAGTGGCCTATGACGGTAAAAAATTCAATCTAGTGGAGGATAACTCAAAATTTGAGTGGTACTTAAGAACGGGATCTTTAGTGGACCCATTCATCCCTATGGGGAGAATAAAGAGAAAACGGACTGGGGGGGCCCTGATTAAGATATTTTCTTTGCCAAAAGCCATGTACAATTTGTTCTTCTGACTTAGCGTGACTCATTTTAGTAAGAGTTTATGTAGTCGTTGGCTATATATTCAAAAAATAGATATTTTGGATAGAATCGATATGCAGTCGTTGTCTATATATCCATATTTTAGATTTTGCATAAATAGGAACCGGCCAAATTTGAATGAGAGTTTACCTTTTTCCATATTCTAGAAATCCGAACATGATCTATAGTTTATAGTTCGCACGGTAGATGATATGTTGCCAGATATTTTATTTTATTTTTTTGAAATTGTCAAATGGCCGGTCCGAATTATTTACAAAAAAAAATTGAATTCATTGTGCACCTGAGAAACGGTAATTCATCTACCATTTAAAAATAAAAATAAAAAAAATGTGTCAGACATGATATTATATCCCGTCCTTCACAATTGAGAAAGAAAAAAGAGAAAAAAAGTGGAGACAAGATATCATATCCCTTCCTTCACCATTTTATTAAAACAGATTTTAATAAAATTCTTCAAACGGGTTTATGATATTTCGTTTCATCCTAAAAAATCTAATTTATAAGTAACGACGACTGTAGTGTATTTCGCTATTTTCTATTTCAAAATTATCAAATACTGGCGATCAAAAAAATATCAAATATTCATTTTTTAACAAAACTACTGGACATACTCTACCAATTATGATGTACTACAAGTTAGAACTGCCACGGTATGATGTTTTCTTTCTGGAAGTAAGTATGCATAGCATTACTCTATGCGGAATAAACGGTTGAATGACATGGTTTGATGACGCAGTAGGGTACCTTCCTCATCGACAAAGGGACAAGCACCCAAAAATGCACCCATAGGGCACCTTAAGTGGTGGGCCCCACATAATGTTTCCATTTGGCTCTTAGCTTGTGGATAGGATTTACCCACGTCAGCAAAATTCCGATAGGTCAGCGATCATGCGTATGTCAGCAAGATAAGCGCTTTTTTAATCTTAAAATGTGTTTAATTGTCTAATAATGGCATTATAATATATAAACAAGTTGATTATAGGCTAATAATAATGCGAGGAATAAAGGACCAATTATTAGTTAGGATTTGCTAATTTATTAGTGCATCTGTAGTTCGTTGAATAAATATGCATATTATACATATTTGATTAAAAAAATTGCTGCAGTCGTATGCTAAATATGCATATTATGCATATTCTGCTACAGTAGATTGCTATAAATGAGAGTGGATATGAGAATTATGCTTATTATACAGGATGCAACAAAAAAAATTATTTTTTATTCTCCCGACGCAACTTCACATTGCGTTTCTCAAGAAAAAAATAATTAACTAAAATAAAATAACTATAAAAAACTCGATAAAGAAAAAAAAAAATCAAGCAAAATGAACATGTTGTGTCTAACCATTTTGGTTGATTTTTTTTTTCTTCCAACGCAATCTGAAGTTGCGTCCGTCTATTTTGAGTTTTTTTTTTTCTTCGTCCATCTGATCTGATATGAGATGTTTATCATTTTAAACTAAATATGTAAAAAATAGCATTCGATGACTACAGCACAGTAGCCAAATATTATATGCATTATTCATACTAGTAAATTACACGTGTAATGCACATTTTAATAATTTCAAAAAGAAAAAAAAAAACCTCTAACGTATGGAGAATTTGAACCGGAAACCTCCTTTATATTAATTATGTACGTGCATTACACATGTTGGTAGAATGACAAAATGACACTAAGGTTTTATCCCATTATAATACTAGTAATTTACACGTGTGATACATATCTTAATAAATATAGATTTTTAAAGTAAAAATTCTGGCGTAATCTGGATTTGAACCTAAGACTTTCTTTATAATAGTTATGTACGTGTGTTGCACGGGTTGGTAGATTTACAAATGACACTAAGACCTTTTTCCATTATAATATTATTACTAGTAATTTACACGTGCGATGCACGTGTAAATATTTTCAAAAATAAAACCAAAAAAATCTGACGTAGGGAGGATTTGAACCGGAAACCTCCTTTATATTAGCTATGTATGTGCGCTGCATATGTTGGTAGAATGACAAAATGACAAATCTATACTATAATTAAGCAAAGTCCCATTTTGGCTGCTTTTTACTATCATGCCCTCATATACATAAAAAGCTAAAAAAATATATATGGTTAATTCTGTAATTTTCACTTCATATTTATTGTCTCCATAAAATTTTGTTCTATCAAAAATCGAAATCGTCTCTTCCTCTTCCTCCATCGAATCCGTGCGTTGCACGTGCATATCCCCAGTGCAAATTGCATATACTAACCCATAAAACGTGCATTGCACGTGCAGATTACTAGTGACACTAAGGCCTTCTCCCATTATAATATTAGAAATTAGAGATTAGAGATTAGAGAGATGCATAATTTACACAATGGATGCTGTGGATGCTCTCATAACTAACAAGGATGGATGTTGTTAAAAATGTACTCGTGGAACATCCTTGTTGATCATAATGCACTAAGATATGTGCAATTTTTTTTTTCGTTTTTTAAAGTCACGTTGAAGATGCTCCTTAAAGTTCATTGGTTCTGGAGGAATTTTTTTGTTCACATCATTTCAGACAAAATAAAATAAAAACATTTTAAGCAAAAGCCACATGAAGAAATTGTAACGTTTCTTCTTCTTCTTTCTTCTTTCTTCTTTCTGTTTTTTTTTTTTTTTTTGGCTAACTGCGATATCATAATTAATTAAACTATATGAGAGAATCCCGGAGGATATAAAAAATAATGAAATCAGTGTTTATTTATATGTTTTGAATACTTCAAAAATCTCAAAGAATGGATGAACATTAAAATAAGTAAAAACATTCACGACTTGTATCCCAAGTTTATCGATGCGGTTTGTTTTTGAAAGACGTGTGGATGCACCAGATGTGAGTTCTTACTCGATTTGTATTGATAGAGGAAACTCCTACGCAGACGGCCCTCGGCCGGACGAACGGTACGGAAGTATGCGGGAGTGAGGTGGAGGCTGAATGCTCGGCTTGGATCGGTGAGCTCGGATCCGAGGTCTCGTGTACCTGCAGATAGTCTCGGAACACCGGGGTTGGTCCCGGTGGCAGACCCTCCGACGATCTAGTCAGCTACTGAGAGATAGTAACAGTAACTAGGGTTTTGGTGGGAAAAGATTGATTACCTGAAAAAGGATTAAGGGTCTGGTATTTATAGAAGATGCCAACCGGGTCTGGACCCGGTTGCCCGTGGGGTTGAAGCGAAACCCGAGCGGTATAGGGCTGACGTGGCAAGGGCCCGGGTGGTTTCCGGACTGACGTGGCAGAGGCCCGGGCGGTTTTTCAGTGCTGACGTGGCAGATCTGGATGATCTGGAGGCGCGCGCATTTTGAGGGGATCCTGTGGCCAAGGAGGGGCCATGTCATCCAACCCATATCATTTATTAAAAATAACCATGACACAATAGGTTACGAGTACTTTCTATACATATTAGATCCGCAATGGTGTTTCTAATATTTGCGAAATTGGCACAAATAGATGTAGGAAATCAATGTGATGTGTGTAGTGATCGTTTGTTAAACGTTTCTCAAAAAATAGCTAGACGAAACAACTTGTATCGTCTATTAAAAAAAATATTTAAAAAGGTTAAGTTAATAATATTTAAGTTAATTAACAATTGATTAGATATTAAAATAGTTAAATTAAATAAATTAAATATTAAAATATATATTAATAACTAATTAATTTACTAATCTACCCCTAATTAATACACTAAGCTCACCTTATGTGCTGGACGGGACAACGGTCCAAGTCATTTTTGGCTTCAAACGAGGCAACATATTCCGTTTGACGATTTTTTTCGTTATTTTTGTTCAGACGGTACAACGGTACAACATGTACCGTCTGATCATTTTTTTTAAATTAAAAAAATGGTCAAACGAAACAACATAATCCGTTTGATCCTATTAAAATTTTAAAAAAATAGGGACTGTCCCCTGTAATTTGAGAACCGTTAATTTAATTTTTTAAATATGAGAAACGACTGTAGCGGTTATGTCAAAAAATGGCAAAACTAGCAAACTACTGCAGACGCTCTTATTTCCTCGCCGAAACTTTTTTGAAAGGTATTCCCTCGTGCTGTCGTGGATGGCTAAAAATTACACATTTTATTATTTACTTTTTTCTTACTAAAATCACGCTTGATCTTAACTGCACAATCGGTAGGGAGTAATAGTCCATGATTATATATAAATTCATGGATGTGAGAGTGGGTGAACTGTATAAGTGTGTGGCTACAATGCTATTCAAAAAAGAAAATAAATAAAAGATTGGGAAATGTCGATTAAAAAAAGGGTAATGCTACACCTACTACCAAATCTACTATTTTTTTCTTTACTACCTTAAATGGCACGATATTAGTGGAGGTTATTATAGAGTTGGAGGAACAAACATCCAATAATAGTGTGCAACCTAAGGTAGTAAAGGAAAATGTAGTAGATTTGGTAGCATGTGTAGCATTACCCTTAAAAAAACAGTAATGGTGTAGAATTGTTTTTTTTTTAGGGAAAATGTAGAATCTGGCCACCCTGTTTCATTAATAAGAGTTTAACGAAATAAACCCAGAGTACTGGGCCTAAGTACAAACTACAGACAGAAAATAAAACATATATGAAGCAACATGACGCGTACAAATAACAAATTCCTCCAACAACACTTGGAGGTGGGCCGACAGATAAGCTCGGTCCAGCAAAATTGTAAGTACGTCAGTTTAGCTTCGTACAGTGCCTCCACGGCACATGCACACCCACCTGAGACAAGTCTGCCAGGATTTTATCACCCGCCGATCTCTGCCTTTATCTTGCTCGAGGGACCCCATCTATGAGCTCAAGCCCCGCAGATCGAAAACTGACCCCACGACACATGCTCAGTGTCGCACCCTCCGACCATCTCCACCACTCATCCTACAAACGTGTCAGTAGCTCTCACAACTGCTACCAAAAAGATAGCCGTAAAGAGAATACCTTCACCTTTCACACGATAGTGCTTTCTCAGGCGATTTCTCAACATGGATTGGTGTAGAATTGTTGGTAATTAACCCAACATGGATCGAAAGAACAAGTCAGCCACATGAGTTTCCTCACCTAAAAAAAATCGGGATCGGTCCGACCGGCCCACACCGTACATGTGCGAATAACCACGTCAAAAGGACACCATCCAATGAGATCCTGCTACGTGAATTTCTGCTAGCAAGACGGATTTTTTACCGTAATAGACCACTTTTTGAAACTATTTATGTTTTTGGACCACTATCCAAACTATTAGAGTTTGCATATTAGTTATGAGTAATGCTTCATCCACTACCAATTGCGCTACTATTTTGTTCACTATCTTAGGTGGCATATTCATATTTAAGAGTTCTCTCACCTACTCTATCTTTCTTTACCTATCGGAGTGTGCCACCTAAGGTAGTGAACAAAATGGTAGTGAAATTGGTAGTGGATGTAGCATTACTCATTAGTTATTGTCACGTTAGCAGCGGCCGCTATTCCTATTAGGAGTCTCTTCCTTTAGGAGATTGCTAATGAGAATAGCGGTCTATCTTTTAATATTTTTTTAAAAAAATTTGTTTGATGTCACTATATCTATTAGCGACCAATACATATATAAAATTGAATTAGCGACCTTAAATGAATTGTATTGAGACACTTAACGAAATCCAGAGAAGTACTTCTTTTTGGATTTTTTTTTTTTTTAAAACTGAGATTACTAGTGAGAATAACAACCTCTATTCCCACTAGCGACTACACGTGGGGAAGGAATTGACACAGTTTAGTGGTAATAGTGATTAGGCTGTTGTGCATCATCCACAACAGCCTCAACTCAGCACCATATGATCATAATGAATGTGAGAACCATGGAAATGATGATGATGGTGGCGAAGGTTCAGATGGCGGCAGGGGATGAGACTGGTTGTGGGAGTCTTTATTCAGTGGCGGAGCTATGTGGGTGCCCGGGGTGGCCCGGGCCCTCCCAAAATTTTTAAAACCCCCTTAAAATTTTTGAAATTTTTTTAAAATCCTCCTTAAATCTATTAAATTTTATTATTTGGCCCCCCTAAAATTATGAAAAAATACCTATATATTTATATATAGTTATAGAATTTTTTCATGGCTCCCTTGAAAATATTGTTCTGACTTCGCCTCTGTCTTTATTAGCTAGCTAGCAGCTAGCCTACATACCTAACAGTCTTTATAAGACTATACTTTTTTTAGATTACTCGTATTAAGTAGCCAACATAACCAAGAGTCTTTATCAGCTAGCCTATATACCTAAAAGTCAATAGTAGTAGTAGATTACTAGTAGTAGAGTTCATGATGCATTTATTTTTTCAACTCATATACAATATCCTCTCTCTCTTGATGCTGTCTAGTGTTGAGTAGTAACATTGATCGTTTCTGAGAATAGCAACCACAACAATGATTGCTACCGTTCCTTTAAAGTCCGAATTAACAATTTTATATATGTTTTGATCACTGATAAAATTAGTGAGAGCAAACAAACTTCTTTTAAAAAATTAAAAGAGAAACCGATATTCTTATTAGCAACCTCCTAAACTTAGATGACGCTAATTGAAATGACGGCCAAATGCTAATGTAATAGTAACTAATAGAAATGACGGCCAAATGCTAATGTAATAGTAACTAGCCTACAAATGTTAATAGTTTAAAAAGTGGTCAAAAAACACAAATAGAATTAAAAAGTGGCCTAGTACGGCAAAAAATTATAGCGAGAGTTGCAAATCTTTTCCATACCATTAAAAGAAAAGAAAACAATCTTCTTTCCTCGTTTTCACTCTTTGTAAATTTCCCAACATATAAATACAGACCAAACCTCGAATCTTTATGGTTTAATTCTCATTCTGAATCTGATTCCTCTCATGGCGAATTATGGGGAGATTGATGATGATGATGAGTTTGCAAAGCTCATAAGGAAGATGAACCCACCAAGGTAACAAAATCTTCGCATTTTTGTTGGTTTTTTTTTTGGGTTAAGTTCTTATATTCATCTATTATTACTTTGATTTCTTAGTTCTTTTTAAATAAGACCATGAGTGCTAACTGGGTTCGTTGAATTTTTAGCTTGTGTTCAATTTAGCCCTGTTTGAGTCAAATACTTGATGTTAACTGAGTTATGTTATGATCTTGTTCATGGGTTTTTCTTGTACCTATATTAGTTGAATTCAAATTAAATATTTTAATATGAAATCATAAGGTTTGATTAATTCTTATTATGTTCTAGATGTTTGATTTGGGTATATGAAAGCCCCAGCCACTATGCTAAAACTTTGAAGTATGGGAATTGGGAAAGGTTGAGAGAACTGCACTTATATCTTAACACGCCGAAACTGTTTGAGTGGTCATTTTTAATGGACCGAAGAAACGAGACAAATAGCCAACAAATAGTGGGATAAGACCAGGATGTGCGCAACGATATAGCAATTTTTTCAGTTTCAAGATAGATAATCAAATAAAGTGCACTAGCGAGCATTGAAGCTGGTGTGCTGTGGTACAATGTGGAAGACCCTGCTACTACACTAAAACTTCGAGGTTGTAGGAAGAATTGAGGGAATTGCACTATAAGTTAATTGCCGTTGTGTGTTTTTTTTTCTTACATTGATTCCAAGTTGGCCCTTTATTATTGTTAGAATACAAGTGCAATTTCCCTTAACCCTTCTACAACTTCGAAGTTTTAGCATAGTGACAGGGACTTTCACTTGGTATCAGAGCAACCCAGGTTCAAATCCCACTGGCTACGCAATTTAAATGCGGATAAAAAAAAATACCGCTGCGTATTGTCCAGGTCTCGGCCCACAATTTATTGGGTATTTATCTTGTTTCTTTGGCCCATACAATTTCCCTTAACCCTTCTACAACTTCGAAGTTTTAACATAGTGGCAGGAACTTTCACAATTATTCTAATGTGGAATTCTCTATTTCAAAGGAAACCTTTATTCTGAGATGTATAATTAGCAGGAACCTTGTGCTATGATTGTCATCCTGTTAATGAATAGTTATTTGTACATTGCAGGGTTGTGATAGACAATGATGCTTGTGATAATGCTACGGTTATTCGGGTAAAATTGAATACTCCTTTCAGCTGTTTGTGCTCGATTTGTTCAATCACCAAATCAATGTTATTGTACTTTTCATTATATCTCGGATCATTCATTGTGTTAGAACTAAGAAATTTTTCAAAATTTTTTCGGTTGATATCATGGAATTCTCTTGTTGTCACTTAGGTGGACTGTGTTAATAAACATGGAATTCTGTTAGAAGTCATTCAAGTCCTCACTGATATCAACCTTTCGATCAGTAAAGCATACATATCATCAGATGGAAGTTGGTTCATGAATGGTAAGTTTGTAATCCTTGAAGATACAAATGTTTAATGGTTTCATGCTAAGTTGACAACTAATTTCAGTTTATTTATCTCGTCAGTGTTTAATGTTACTGATCGTGACGGGAATAAAATTTGGGATGCAGAGGTTCTCTCCTACATACAAACGGTAAGCACACTGACGATACATCCTCTATACCCTCTCAGTTCAGCTCAGCTAATTTCTCTAATTAAAACTATTCGATTTGTGTATTTCTTACTAGTCCATTGAGAAGGACTCATGCTTCTTTCCGTCAGCTCGAATGAACTCAGTCGACTTAATGCCCTCCGAAAATCATACTTATATAGAGCTTATTGGCATGGACCGCCCAGGCCTTCTCTCCGAAGTCTGTGCTGTCCTCACTGACCTCAGCTGCAACATCATCAAGGCCCAAGTGTGGACCCACAATGCACGAGCGGCTGCAGTGGTCCACGTGACGGATTGGCTCACTGGGACTGCAATTGAGGACCCGATGAAACTTGCCACCATGAAGGTGCTTTTATACAGTGTCTTGAAGGGGGATGGTGATTGCACCAGTGCCAAGTCAGCGGTCTCAGTTGGGACTACACACACTGAGCGTAGACTGCACCAGTTAATGTTCAATGATAGGGATTATGAGAAGGTTCGTGTTGGAGTGGATAATAGGTCTCGGCCTCAGGTTACCGTGATGGATTGTTTTGAGAAGGATTATACGGTGGTGATACTGAGGTCAAAGGATCGACCAAAGCTTTTCTTCGATACAATGTGTACACTTACTGACATGCAGTATGTGGTCTTCCATGGAACGGTCAACACCGGGAAAGCAGAGGCTTACCAGGTACATTTCTTTTACTGATATATCTAGAGATAATAGAGTGTATAATTCTGTGTTAATTGTTAGTACTGATTTGGGGAAATTAGGGTTAGGGTTAATCTTTAGCCGCTTAAGATATTATACCCTGCTTATCGGTATTGGAATATTACAGGGCACTACCTCTAGACCAGCTTATATAGAGATTAGACTGGGTTTAGGGTACTGGGCTTTTAGCCCACTTAACCCGTTCCAATAATTAATACATAACACTTGTAAAACCCGTGTTGCCCCATAGAACAATATACACAATATTATCCTATTATACTGAGAATATACATATACATCCAACAATCTCCTCCTATATTCTCAATATATTAGGCTAAGCAATGTTATAATATTGGATCACAAAAATTCAAACATTATTGAATCATAAAGAACATGGATCATAGACTAAATCAATTATAACTTGAATAGTTCAAATATGACTAAACCAAAATAATCAAATAGTTCTAAAACCATAAATGAATAGTTCACAAAGACTAAACCAATAAAGCAAAAAACCATAATCTCAAGTCAACTAAATAATAAACTTCAAAATAAACGAAAAGTTTTAAGCTCAATCAAATAAAGAGTCTTAAACTTAAAATAGAAGTTTCTCCAAGTAATTGACAAACTATTCTTGCGAGTTCTTTTGTGTCTATTCCTCCATATCGAGCAAATCATCATTCTCAAAATCAAAGCTGACCGATTCATTTCCATTGCCTTTGCTGCCATCTGTTTTAAACATAACACATAGAAATCTCATGAGTCGCTTCTCTTAGAGTTCAAATGAAATGTATAAGAGTATCTAGTTCTTGCTAAAGAACTTAGTACAATTCAACATAGATATGCAAAGGTACATCATAAGCATCACAATCAAGTATCTTTATCAAAATAAAGTACAAGAACTATTAGAGTTTCTACACAAGAACTATACTGTATTTCATGTTGGAATGATAGAATTGTTAGATTAATTATGGTTAAATTCTGAATCATCAAGATTGGAATGAAACATAAACCCCATAAAAGAGATATATCATCAAAGTTGGAATGATATAATAACAGTTCTAAACATCGGAAACACATCGACAAATTTTCATGCTTTCTTTTGGAATAAAAGATAATTTTATGTAAGTTTTGAAATATATATATCATCATCAGATTTGGAATGAAGTTATATATCAACAATAAATACATAGAACTTTTCTAATTATCTAAAGCATGTCAACTGTCAAGATTGATGCTTAAAGTTTGAACTACTCTATGGCTCTTAACTTTGGATTCTAATTGATCAAAATAACTAGGGTGTTAAAACTTATCCTCAAAAGTTTTTAACCCCATTTCCCCCACAGTTTTGATAATTAGATCTCTACTTAGTCCTTTTGTAAAGGCATCAGCCACATTCTTTTCTGATCGTACATCAATAAAGGCAACAGTCCCTTGTTTAATGAGATAGTTCAACTTGGCCTGTCTAAGGCTCACAACACGTCTCTTACCATTGTAGAGAGTGTTGTTAGTTACAATATTTGCAGCTTGATTGTCACAATAAAGACTGAGAGTGGTTACTCTAAACCTTCTCAAAGGAATATCTAACAATAACTCTTTTATCCATTCCGCTTCTTCACCAGCACAAGATAGCGCAAAGAGTTCTGACTCCATGGATAAAAAGGCAAGACCAGGTTGTCTTTTAGATTTCCATGACACAGCTGCTCGTCCTAGTGTAAACACATAACCACTAGTGAACCTACTGTCACCATTTTCTGAGCACCGCGATGCATCAGAGTATCCCTCTAGTACTGAAGGATAACCAGAGTAGCACAAAGCAAACTCTTGAGTACCGTTTAGGTATCCCAGTAGCCTCTCAAGGGCATTCCAGTGTAATTGACTAGGATTGCTAGTGAACCTACTTAGCATGCCTATCGCAAAGGCTATGTCAGGTCTAGTGCATGTCATAGCATACATGAGACTCCCAATAAGTTTAGAGTAATCTAACTGTCTCACTGTTGCACCATCGTTAGGTGTCAACTTTTTGGTATTATCATAAGGTGTATTAAACCTTTTGCAATCACTGTATCCCCAGTCCTTCAACACTATTTTAATATAGTGGGATTGGCTAAGGGTTATTCCTTGCCTTCTAAAGCCCACTCTCATACCCAATATGGTGTCCACAACACCTTGGTCTTTCATATTGAATTGTTTGGATAACATGGTTTTGACTTCTATAACAATAGAGAGGTCACTTCTAACAACTAGCAGGTCATCAACATACAAGCAAATAATGACAATTTTATTCGATTTATTACGATAATAAAGGCATTTGTCAGAATTACTAGATTCAAAACCTAAGCTCTTTGTTGTTTTATCAAATTTTTCATGCCACAGTTTTGGTGCTTGTTTTAGACCATACAAGGATTTTATTAATTTGCAAACCTTATATTCTGAACCTTTAAGTACAAAACCTTCAGGTTGATTCATATAGATTTCTTCATTGAGATCACCGTTTAGGAAAGCAGTCTTAACATCCATTTGATGAATAACAAATTTTTCAATAGATGCTATGGCTAGAAGAATCCTTATTGTAGCAATGTGGCAAACAGGTGAATAAACATCACAATAATCCACCCTACTTTGTTGAGTATAACATTTAGCTACTAAGCGTGCTTTATACTTATCTACAGTTCCATCAGGATTAAGTTTCTTCTTCAAAATCCACTTGTTTCCTATAGTCTTAGCCCCTACTGGCAAATTAACCAATTCCTAAGTGTTGTTCTGCAATAAAGAATCCATTTCTTCATCAATTGCTTCTTTCCAAAGCAAACCATCCCTAGACCTTAAGACTTCCTTAACACTAACAGGGTCAGCTGCTAGTGCATAAGTCACGAAGTCATCACCATAGGTTCTAGGTATTTTATCTCTTGTAGAGAGTCTTCTTAATTCAACATTATGTGAGGGTTCAGTGTCAGTTGAAATATATCTAGATTCCTGTTGTGGATCATTCCTAGTGTCTGCAGGTTCAGATAATGAGATGCCTTTATCTTTGATGAACATATCTTCAAAGAATTCTGCATCTCTTGATTTTATTACTTTGTTGAGAGATAGATCTAAGAATCTGTCTGCAGCACTATCAACTGCACTACCCAAATACACACATGTATTTGTCCGAGGTCCCACTTTAGTCCTTCTAGCGTCAGGTATCCTAACAAAAGCAATACAACCCCATGTTCTTAATTTATTAAAATTGGGAGTGTGCTTATGCCACAGTTCATACGGTGTAGCAGGTAACTTAGAGTGTGGCAACATGTTTAAAATATTATTAGCAGTTAATACAGCCTCACCCCAAAAATGTGAAGGTAATCCAGCAGTCAATAATATAGAATTCAACATCTCTGTGAGTGTTCGATTCTTTCTTTCGGCGATACCATTTGACTGTGGTGAGTATGGTGCTGTAGTTTCTGCTATGATTCCATGTGAGTCACAAAATTCTCTGAATCCTAATGAAACATATTCGCCACCTCTATCTGATCTAAATCTTTTAATTTTAGCATCTATCTGATTCTCAACACGGTCCTTAAATTCTTTGAATTTTTCTAGTGCTTCATCCTTAGTTTTTAACAGGTAAATGTGACAATATCTAGAGTAATCATCTATAAAAGTGATTAAGTACTTCCGACCTTCTTGTGTCATAAAACTCTTGGAATCACATATGTCAGAATGTATCAATTCAAGTAGTTGTGTACTCCTAGAGACGGTACGAAAAGGTCTTCTAGTTATCTTTGTTTGAGCACACACTTCACATTTGTCACCTTTAATGGATGTGTCAATTGGCTAGTTAAAAGTTTTAGCAACATTAAGAATCTTAACATAGTTCACATGTCCCAGCTTATTATGCCATGTATGTGGACTACACAATTTGGAACTAATATTGTTGATTACTTCATCTGCTAAACTAATTCTGTACATGCCATTAACTAAATAAGCACAATCAAAATAAAAAGAATTTACAGACAAGATAGCTTTACCACTAATCATAGTAACGCCCATACCAGCATGATTTAGTAAGCTAATAGAGATCAAGTTCTTAGCTAAAGCAGGTACATATTTAACATTTCGCAAAATTAAAGTTTTACCTGAGGAGAGACTGAGATTCGCTGTCCCGGTCCGAAGCACCTTCACTGATTCTCCATTTGCCATTGAAACTGATTCATTTGCAGCTTTCAGATCAGATAGTAGGCTCTCATCGTTGCAAGCATGACAGGTGGCTCCCGAGTCCAACAACCAACTAGCAGAAGTACTGGCCTTTACATCACCAACAACACAAAGAAAATTGGTGGGCTCAGTTTTCCCCTCTAACAAGTTCACCTTTTCTTTTCCATGTTGGGTTGTTCTACTTTGGGTAGCCTGCACTCAGAGGCATGATGTCCCCACTTTCTGCAGTTGTAGCATTTCCCTTTCTTTTTAGCAATTTTCTTCGTGACTTCTAACTTAGTTGGTTCACCTTTAAAATTAAACTTGTTCTTCTTAAACTTAGGAGTGCGTTTGGTATTGGTTAACACATTAGCAGTTGAAAGTTGTTTATTAACCAGTTCCAAACTCATCCTAGTTCTAGTCTCATCTTCAACTTTAATGCAACGTTTCAGATGTGCAAGTTTAATTTGTTCAGGCAACCTATACATCTCAGTCTTAAAAGATAGCCATGAAGCAGGTAACTTATAAATTATTGCTCTAGTAAGGAACTCATCACACACAGTAATGTTCTCAGATTTTAGTTTCCCTACCAGATTCTCTAAGTCTGTTACCTGAGGGAGGATTGCATTTTTTTTCTTAAAAGAGAAACTCATGAACTTATCAACTAGATGTGCTTTAGAAACTTTCTCTTCTTTCTTAAATTCATTTAGTAAATTATCCCAAATTTGTTTAGCAGTTTCATATTTCATATACACGTCTGCAAGGCGATCTGATATGCTATTCAATAAGAATTCTCTACATAAGTCTTCATCAGTTACCCATGTTGCATCGTCAACATCTTCAACACATTCATCATATGTTGTTTGACATGTATAGAAGATTTTCATGAATTTCATCCCGTATTGGGCTTTTCTTTTCCAACTATTAAACTCAGCACTACTGAATCCCTCTAATTTGGGAACCTCGTACGGACGACTATGTTTTTCCATCACAAAGGAATAAACAATAGATTCCCAACAATAGAGAGTTCTTTCTAAACAGTTACTACTTATGTGATTTAGTAAAGAGAAAAATAACTGAGTTTAGAATGGACCAAATATGGAGAGCACACAGTAGCGAGTCAAGAAAATGATCCGATCTGATCAAACCTCCAAACTCAAACAGCAATGGAAGAAAAAACCCCCTTGATTCGATCTGATCAAACCCCAGACTCAAACAGCAATGGAAGAACAAACCACTTGATTCGATCTGATCAAATGCGACTGATCCAGAGGAGGGAGACGACCGGAACTGCGACGGCGGCGCTCTGGATCGCGACGGCTGCGGCGAGCGAGATCGCGACGATTGCGCTCTGGATCGCAACGGCGCGGCGTTCGGGATCACGACGACTGAGATCTGGATCGCGATGGCGCGGCGTTCGGGATCGTGTCGACTGCGATCTGGATCAGCGACGGCGGCGGCAGTCTTGATCGGAGACAGCGGCGGCCCGAAGTAGAAGACTAATATCCTTAAGATTGTTAGTACTGATTTGGATAAATTAGGGTTAGGGTTAATCTCTAGCCGCTTAATATATTATACCCTTATCAGTATTGGAATATCACAGGGCACTACCTCTAGACCAGCTTATATAGAGATTAGACTGGGTTTAGGGTACTGGGCTTTTAGCCCACTTAACCCGTTCCAATAATTAATACATAATACGTGTAAAACCCGTGTTGCCCCATAGAACAATATACACAATATTATCCTATTATACTGAGAATGTACATATACATCCAACAGTAATGTGGTATCCAACATGTGTATTTGCACGTCTTTTTTCCATCTCCAATTGTCATACAATTTTAAACAAACACCGGAAATTGTAGGTGTCTCTAAAACCTTGGCGAAGATCTAAGGTATGATCTCCTCATGGAGATCAGCAAATGAACAATAAAGGGAATTTTTGGTTTTTAACAATCTGGGGGAAGTGAAGCAAAACTATCCTTTGGGGCTGTCCGAAAATGACCTTCTTTCTTTTAATCCATTTTTAAAGAACTCGGGAAAAAATGAGAGCAGTGAAAAGATGAAGAAAAATGAGGCTATTATGAAAGTAAAATATGTGTTGCAATTGCTAGTATATTGAACAAACGAAACATATCATTCATGCTTTGTTGTGTGAATTTCTTTGAAAGCATACTAGTGATACTATATGGGAAAGATTGAATCAAATCTTTAGATTTGTACATTTTGGATACATGACAGTAAAAATTGTTCAGTCAAACTCAAAGTTTGTATCTTATGATTTCAGGAATATTATGTTAGGCATGTAGACGGTCTCCCAGTAAGCTCGGAAGCTGAAAGAGAGCGTGTAATTCAGTGTCTTGAGGCAGCAATCGAGCGCAGAGCCTCTGAGGTAATAAATAACTTACACTTGCTGATCCCTTCATAAATTCTTGTTGTCAAGTAACAACTGAGGTGTAGGGTTTATATCTGGAAGAGTTGGAACAACATTACAATGTCTGATAGAGATTCAGAGAGTGAAGAGAAAAAAACAAAATTTTAAGTTCCTTATTAGATCATCGAGATCAGGCCTACATACTGTTCCTTAGTATTCATGTAAAATGACTGTGATAGCAGCCTTGGTCGATAAATATCATGTATCGTGATCTTCTGAACTCTTTTTAGGGTCTGGAACTGGAACTAAGAACTGAAGACAAATTCGGGCTGCTCGCAGAAACCACAAGGATATTACGGGAAAACGGGCTATCCATCCTCAGAGCAGATATCTCAACAAGTGATGGCAAAGCAGTCAACACTTTCTACGTGTTAGAGATGTCGGGGGAGCCAGTAGAAGCTGGCACAATTGAATCGATTAGAAGACAAATCGGGCAAAACTTGTTACAGGTTAAGTACAATTCTTCGACAAATTCAAAACCTCACAGCAGGAGTGGTGGGTTTCTCTTCGGGAGTTTGTTCAAAGGGTGTACGTTTCAGAGTTTTCGGCTCGTCAGGTCCTACACTTGAAGATGAATTTTAGGTGTATTCTGTAAGTTTGTTAATAATTTGAAATACAACATTTGTAAATAATTAGCAGTTGGGTTGTAAATAAGAACATCCACAGTCGTTTTTCTCATATGCTATAAAATGGCAGCTACAGTAATAGCAAATGCCATCGATCGCTGCAGTGGTCGTTTGCTATATTGTTTCTCATTTTTTAGAAAAAAGCGAGCGACGGTATATGATATACCGTCTCATCGTTTAAAATAAATTAAAAAAAGGTTAATTACTTATTAACTATTAAATTATATTAATTAACTAAATTAAATAATATAATAATAACTAAACCTAATTAATTAACCAATTAAACCTAATTACTACTCTAAATCTACCAATCAGGATTAATTCCCCAAGAAGCATTAAATGCCCAGAATGTTCACGGACGGGGTTTGATACCCGGCCGAGGTATCATTCCCCGTCCTAGGGAATTATTAAAAAAAAAAATATTTTTTAATGGGGAGAGACGGGGTATCATACCCCGTCCGGGGTATGTATCCCTGTCCGACCATTTTTACAAAAAAAAAAAAAAATTAAAATTATTAAGACGGGATATGATGTTCCGTCTGAATCGATTAAATAATCATTAAATAGGAGGGACGGGATATGATATCACGTCCTTTATATTTTGAGAAACTACACTCAAATAAGAATAGAATGTTTGCTAAAAAATGGCAAAATGAGAAACGATTGCAGAGGTTCGTTTGCTATAATATGGCAAAATGGCATATATAGCAAACGATTGTGGATGCTCTAAAGATGTATATTTGATGCAATGAAAACGGAATTTCTTTTAGGCGAATGGAATGGAAGAAATTGCAAGAAGCAATTAGTAGAATTGTAGATATTGTGACTGATATAAAGATTGGACTATCGATAAGATTTCATTATGGAGATAATAATGAAACAGGAGCGATGTAGCGAGCGACTCGTAGTTGAAGAACAATATGCACACGAAAATGGACTTTAAAAAAGATTAAAGAGGACAAAAAGAAAACTACAAATACATTAGATTATACATTGGAAATTCAGGGCGCTACAATACGTGCAGATTACTAGTTATTAATCAAACCGAGACTCATTATCTCGTCTCAAAATTTCTTTATTTTTTCAAGAAATTGACAAACTAACAATGCATATTTGAGAACTAAATATTCTTTCTTACGCTACTTTTTCAAATTTACCATCAATCTTTTTTTTAATGATAGATTATAAGCTTCCTTATTTATTTTTCTTAAAACTCTTAAATCTTTTCTCATCTGATTGTCTAATTTGATTTTTTTTAATTTGATTTCTATTTATCTCTTAAGGGTAAAATCATGGTTAACTTAGTGATATCTAATGTAGAGGTACATATAAAATAAAGTCCAAATTGTTAGGGGTATATACGAAAATATACATTTGTGAGGGGATATGATATTATAATATTTATTAGGGGTATACATGTTAAAAACCTTTTAATTTAAGGGTAATGCTACACCTACAACCTTTTTTACAACTTTTTCTCTTACAATCTTAGGTGGCACAATCTCATTGGAATGTATTGTAGAGTAGGTTGTAGTGGGTTGTACACATCTCCAATGAGATTGTGCCATCTAAAGTTGTAAGGTTGTAAAGGTTGTAGGTGTAGCATTACCCTTAATTTAATTAGGAAATATTTTTTTTTAAAATGGAATTAATCACAGAGATAGTAAGTTGTAGTAAGTAAGTCTTGTGTTCCCATGTTTCATCAAGATTTTTTGTTGTTCAGTTTAGATTTAAATAGCCCAATAATCTCCATCCTCAAATCCAACCAAAGCTAAAATATAAAGCAAAGTTTTGAACCAATGGCTCTCTCTGTCAAGCTTTTCTCCATTCTCTTCATTGTTTTCTTTGCCAAGCAAGGTGAGCAAATTTTTTTTTTCTAAAAAAAATTAATAAGAAAAAACATTACAGTGTTTAAGCTCATGATTACGTTTATCTTATTATGATTACTTAATCTACAAAACTGATATGTAAATCTTTTATATTTCATAATTTGATTATCTTTATTGTGATTTTGTTTCAAATCTTTATTTTACCTAGCTTGCTTTGTTAGAGAATGCACTGTCATAATTTTGTATCAATTGGATTTCACGCAGAAATCCAATGTATTAACTAGTAAACAGTTATCAGTTTCGATAGTTGATAGACACAATAAGTTTTTTTTCAAAATTAAATCGATTCCTAAATAATGTGAAGAATATATCATCGAAATGCAGCTTTCGGTATCGGAGGATGTGGGCCCTCTTCGATCAAAATCCAACTAGCCAAGACGGGAAAACTAGTTGAGCAGAAGCCAGAGTATGAAGTGTCGATCACCAACACATGCTCGTGCCCTCAGTCTAAGATCATCATCAAGTGTTGGGATCTTAGCAGCGTGGAAGCGTATGATAAAAATGTCATCAAAGTTATTGATGAAGTGCAGTGTCTCATCAATGACGGCCAAGCGATACCAAGCGGGCAGTCGGTGAAGTTTAAGTATGCATGGTCGACACCCCAAGACTTCCCGGTGGTGAGCACTGTGAGCTCATGTAACCGAAAATTAGGTGAAAATTGAGGGCTACTTTTTTTAAAAACAGTAGAGGATATTTATGATCAATGTCTATTAAGCCAATGTATCAAAAGATTTGGTGATTCTTCTAATAAAAATATGAAAGTTTTAAGGTCATCACCATTCAATCCTTCTGTTATTTAGTTATGGGCCTTTCTCGAGATTGAGATGGTTGGTTCTGTTTTTTTTTCTTTTCTTTTTTTTCTTTTCTCCTGCTCGACTTAACTACACTTATCAACTATATCAAATATAGATTAATTGCGAAAGATGTACTTCTTAAGCAGATAACAAGTTTGAACAAATAATCTTTTCAATTTATATTGCGATAGTTTAAACCTTGGATAAAGGATGAAGAAATCCACCCTGTTCAACCAAAACTCATATAAAAACTGTTGGCTTTTTGGTCAAAACCAAGCTCCTCCTTTCCTTGTTTTTAGTCCCACATCGGTTGGGAGATGTGCGTTGTGAGTGAGATCAGCCCATATATACTCTAATCTTCTTTTCCCTTAACACTACTGAAAAATGTTTTCCCAACTCTTCCTCTCCTTCACTTCTTTCCTGCCAAATCCGGTACTCTGCTTTTCTCTTCCGTTCTGGGCAAGGCTAAGTTCGGGTCAATCTCTCGACGTTGTGTGCACATAAGACCTCAGATCAACTCTTTAGGCAGTGCGTTCCGCGCGACTTTCCCATAGGTCGGTAACTTTGTTCTTATTTATTTTAATTTGTTATCTTGGGTTGCAGAAAATCAAAGATTCGAGGGTAATTTTTATAACAATCTAAGAGTTGAGTCTGAATTTAGATTATACAAGATTGCATTACTCAAAACGTCAAGATCTTTGGTATAGATAAAATTAATAATTCAATGAAATTCTCATTTGAAGTCAAAAGTACAAATGTATTAGCTTTCAGAGATTATCCTCATAATAACCAATCACAGAATTTTCTTCTCAGAACCATATTAAACTACTCCGCAGCGACAAAAATTGTGTATTTTTATTAACCCGAAGGAATTGAGGATGTAATGAAGGTCTACATCAATAGTTTACATTTATCTTTATCTGAATGTAAACAATTTTGTAACCAACGTTGTAATTTCACTCGGAGGAACATGTTTGTGGTAATTTCACAAAAAAAAAACCTAAGCAGATTAACCACCTCCTCCACAAATGGTGCCTAGAACACAACCTTAGCAGTTCATAAAAAGAAAATGAATAAATATAGATATATAAATATAAATCCCGGAAGTATCCATGATTGTACAAAGTAGCCATGAAAGTAAGCCTGCGCCCTACTTCTATGTGCTATTGAGACCGACCAACTTGAGGGTCACTGCTAGAATTTGCATTCCCATGCCAATTTTAGAAGAATCCCCCAGACTGCGGAGTTTGAAGCACCCTCCTTTCCTGTTTCTGCTGTGAACCATGAAACAAACCAGAAATTAGAGTTGGTGATGGAATCCACTATAGAAGGGGTGTCTTATGTAAAGCAAATACTCTTCCTTTTGAGTGAAGCTTACCAACTGACTGAAAAGAAGAGTAAGTTATGTGCTGGGTGAAGGCACTTACTGAAATTACTGAACTACAATGGTTGGTGAGCAGAGGCTTTCAGTAGATGAAGGGAATGAATTTAGACCCCAAGTAGAAAGAAAAAAAAAGTGACCAAAACTCCTGCTGAGGAAAATGCATCTAACAGTATCAAGTTTCCAAGTGCATTGAGAGTTCAGGAAAGACAAATGGGGCTAACATCCAGGCCTCTTTTTGCCACAAATTCTTTTTGTATAGGATGCTATGACCAAACCAAATACTCAGACTATACTTGAAATTAGATACATATCATTTAATCAGTACTTGTACATATTTAGACACCTTTTACACTACTGATATTCTTTCATGAGGTATAGATACCTTTGCTCAATTTGGTAGAACAATGAAGAATTGTCAGGAATCAAACATTTGTATCGACTAATGTTCTATGGCATGACGATATCTAAAATTTGAAGCATATGATAATAACTCATTTCCAGTATAGGGTGGAGAAAAACAATTGAAAGAAGGTTATGATTCTTTTTAGTTTTAATTAATATTGGCCCTCGCTCTGCCAAAGCCATCTTGGTTGTAATAATACTTTTGTAGCTGTTAAGACTGCATTGAGGGGATGGCTATGACTGCCTATTACATTCCTTTTAGCTGTTCCTGAACACATGGATTGCTTGACACTTCTTATATTGACCTTTAGTTTGCTAATTCTATGGGAGGATGTAGCAGGTAATTTTAATTTTGCACATAGTTTGATACTTTTGTTATTCATGATATCTTGTTTTTATTGTTATACTTTATGTATATGGAACTGTCATGTATGATTAAGCTGTTCGGTTTTGTTCTTGATACCACTGCTTCCTCTCTACATTTTCGTACTGTTTAACCATTTGCAACATCACCTCCATATGCTACAGAATGATTTAAACAAGTGTTACAACTTATAAGTGATATTCCTAAATTTCAAATGCATAGAAAGTTGTTCCAAATGAGAATTAGAAGACATTCCATGACCATCTCATACAGAATTCCTCTACTAGGATTTAATGCATGCTGACGTTGCAATTACTATTTCCAAATGGGGTTCAGATATCATTAAGCTACTGTTAAGCTAATTTCATAAACAATACTGTTTATCTCTCCTAAACAAATATTTTCTTACGTTTCTAAATTATTAGTGTAGCATTTTACTTCTAAAAATAAAAGAATGTAAGATCAAAAACAGTTGCACAGTAGATATAATCAACTGAGCAAATTAATCTTTGATATCTAGCGACTATCATCACAAACAATAAGTTTATCCATTTTTCGGCACAGTATTAGTGAGGATAGATTTTCCCTTTTGCATGCCTTTTCAAATGGTCAATCTTCAAAGTTCAGTTAGATGAAATTATGTCTAATAAGATCTTAGTATGTTAGGTCAAAAGTAGAATAAATGAAGCCAAAGTTAGGTCTCGCAAGTTGCGATGCTCTGCAAGTGTCAACTTATGATACGATAACTCATTAATCAAATTTGGTGCCGATATTAATCAAGGTGAGCATGTAGACGTAAGGAGAAATAATATTTTGACGTTATGTTGTTTTCGTCCTTTGAGTATAGGAGACGAGGACATCAGGTAACAATGTATGCAGTATGCTCTACCAGGATATGTCATTATGTAAAATATTTTTGGTGATACCTAATCATAGTATACTGTGAACATGTCTCAAGTCCACACAACTCCATCAGTTTTATATTTATCCATAAAGAACCAGGTCAGGATGGCACAAGTATATATTGTCAACACATAAACCCAAGAGTTTAAGTTGTTCCACCACATCATTAGTGGCATCATGAAAAAGGGTATCATGGTTTTAGACATATTAATAAAGATCTTTATCTAAATATGCATTTCCATTAATTGTTTGCTCCTTTTTCATTTTTAAGAGAAAGTATGGGTAGAATCCATTAATTATGTTGCTAGTTGCCACATAAGAATGGGAGTATGATTCGACTGGGGCGGAATGTTGAGCTACTACCTTATAACTAAAGTCATTTTGTGTCAAAGTGGCTAGTGACTAGTGACTAGTGAGAGAGTATATGGGCATAACATTTCTTTAAGAGTCAAAGTAAGCATAATAGACATTGATTACAGTACATAGCAACTATTCATATGGTTTATTACACAACATATTAAGAGAATATATAAATATTCCCGTACCGTAATTGTTGGATCTGTATCATGTGACTTACGGTCCATATGTAGAGTACTCCTCTCATTTAATTTTGCTCTTGGCAAATCTGACATACCTATATGCCTAGATAAAGCTCTCAAGGTTTTCAATGCAATCATCCAATGTTCTCTACTCTACTCAATTCACATGTCCATCTTAGAATATTAGCATCTGGAGGTCCTAGGTTTGACCCTCGCAACCCTCGCAGTCACCTCTGATGACTACTTTGTATATTTTGTGTGTCATCATCAACAAGTTCCTATTGAAGTTTTCTTGAATGTGTAATAGTGAATCCTCAACCTATTCCAGGAATGTAAGTATCCAATTCTAAGGAGGGTTATACTCTCTCCTTAGTACATTCTATTGAGAAAATGCTAAGAATTGTTGAGTACTTTGATATGACACCTGCTCGTACTCATTTTGACAGTAGTATCATTCTCAAAAAGAATGAAGGTTTACCTGTAGAACAACATAAATACTCTCAAATGATAGGTTCTCTTATGTATATAACAAATAGAACTAGACCTGATATTGCAGTTGCTGTTGGGAAACTTAGTAGATATACTAGTAACCCAAACCGGTCACATTGGTCAGCAATAGAAGGAGTATTTAGATATCTTAAGGGTACTATAGATTACAAACTTCATTATTCTAGACACCCTGATATCATAGAAGGTTACTCAGATGCAAACTGGGTAACTGACTCACATGTCGTGAAATCCACAACTGGATATATCTTTACCTTAGGAGGTGCTGCAATCTCCTGGGGTTCATGTAAACAAACCATCATAGCTAGAAGTACTCTGGATTCTGAAATGATAGCTTTGGACACTACTTGTACAGAAGCTGAATGGCTTGGAAATTTGATTATGCATATACCTGTTACTAATATTCCTGTTCCTGCTATTTCCATAAACTGTGATAATAAATCTGTTATAGAACTACTAAAACATGATTCTGTGAATGCTAAGATGAACAGGCACATGCAGCTGCGCTTCAAGTCAATCAAGAGCCTATTAGGCAAATATGTAGTTATAGACTATATAAAGTCAGAAAAGAACCTTGCAGACCACTTGACAAAGGGTCTGTCTAGGACGTTGATCCTAAAATCATCGAGGGGGATGGGGTTAAGCCCATAAGTAAGTCACCAGCAGTGGCAATCCAACCGAGTCTGACTGGAGATTCCAAGAAGCCGGTTCAATGGGTAGAAACAAGCTGGACTTCGGTGACTTTTATGGAACACTGACTCAGAGATTAAATTCTCATAAATTAATGCCCAGGTGGCTGTACGAGGTTGTACAATGATATCCCATCCCTATGGTGACAGTGTTCCTGTGTGATCTGGTTAGGATGAGTTCTAAACTCTTAATAGGTCCAAACATTATTATGTAGGGTTGACTCCGATCACCAACCCTTTGAGGACCTACCTATATGAGAGGTCGTGAAGGCCGCGACTATGGGACAGGGCGATCCCAGACAACTCTCATGAATATGGAAAAAGAGCGCATGGCCATTCAAAAGCGCCACCCGATAGACCCAAAAACCTCTAGCGTACTATGTGTGCTATTTTCTGAATCTGAGTCAAGAAGTCTGATTCAAGGCATAGTCCATCAAGCACTTCTTCAGACAAAGACAATAGTCACTACGTGAGATTCAAGGCTGTAGTCCATCTCATTTATGCATAGTATACTCTTGCCCAGAACTTCTCCATCATTATTCTTTTGTTATCTCTGTTTTCGGATCTTGGTTTTGGGGGGGGATTGTTGGCTTTTTGGTCAAACCAAGCTCCTCCTTTCCTTGTTTTTAGTCCCACATCGGTTGGGAGATGTGCGTTGTGAGTGGGATCAGCCCATATATACTCTAATCTTCTTTTCCCTTAACACTACTGAAAAATGTTTTCCCAACTCTTCCTCTCCTTCACTTCTTTCCTGCCAAATCCGGTACTCTGCTTTTCTCTTCCGTTCTGGACAAGGCTAAGTTCGGGTCAATCTCTCGACGTTGTGTGCGACAGCGAGACGCCGGTAATACCGGGGGTTTTACTACTAGGAGCATCTAAGAAACGTCTGCACATAAGACCTCAGATCAACTCTCAGGGCAGTGCGTTCCGCACGTCTTCCCCATAGGCCGGTAACTTTGTTCTTGTTTATTTTAATTTGTTATCTTGGGTTGCAGAAAATCAAAGATTCGAGGGTAGTTTTTATAACAAAAACGAGTTCATCTAATAAAGAGCAAATGTAATAAAACCAACTAGAGTGTATTTTGTCCCACCCCCATATTCGGGGTGGAGTTTATGTAATTTTATTCTGATTGTAGCATGTTGTAGTAGGCTCAGTATTATGAGTATGTTTTATTAATCTCTTATTAATGAAACAGGATGACCATATTCCACATTTAAAAAAGAAAAAAAAAACCAACTAGAGTGAGCTGAAATTGAGCTTTGCAGTCAACTGTTCTAGGAGCAACATGTTTCTTTTCCAGTGAGCGAAAACAAATGAGATATCCAACTCTGCCTTATGTACTCCCGAGATGACTGAAATGTACTGGCACTAGACCAAGTCTTCGAAGTTGTAGTAGAAGTTGAGAATTTTTACCCCTATATTATAACCAGATTTTGTTCCTCTGCTAATCAGCACATTAATTGAGTCAAAATAACTTCAAGTCACTCCTGAACAACTTAGTAATAGTTACAACTACATGAAGTTAAAACTGCATTGTGATTCTAAAACTAATCCTACATTGACCCAAAAATTAAACTGAAAATACCTCTCCATTAATAGATGTACCTTTTAGGGCTTAAATCAAATAGTTTATTGTTGGTTTCTAGGTGAATTGTTCTCAAACCTCTCAAATGGCTACTAGCCACATGGGCACCACTTGCGCATTGTACCTGAAGCAGTACTTTAAGCAACAAAAATTGACTCAAATCAGCAATTTTTTTATTGCATGGTTGGGATTTAATTTATGTGTAGATTAGATTTGACATTTTTTAAAGATCAGCCAATTATCTTATCTGTCTTGAATTTAATGAAAGAATTATAATATTCCTTGCAATATGATAAGAGAAATTATTTCTGTCTTGCTTGTAACTCTTGTTTAGTTGAGTTTTCTATTGATAAATGAGATGGCTTTGTTTTAGCATGATAAGAGAAATATTCTCTCTCTAATTGATTGTTTCTTTCAAATACTTAGGTTACCACAGAGCAGTAACTGATGTAAAACCAACCTTAAAATAGAGAATTTTCAAGAATTTTAATGGGTTAATTTTACCAACACGTTATGCAAATTAAAGTTAGGAATCTTAAACAATTAATTGGTTGGATGGATTTTCAAGAACTGAATTATGCTAACAATTCCAATTAATAATTCAACCTCAATCAATAATTAATTTCCTATATGTTAGCAAGTAAAAAGTGCAATACCAATTTGTACTCTATTCTAGCATGTGGATTACTCAATCACAGTATTTTGTGGTCGACAGGCAAATTAGATAATACGCTAGATAATAGGGCAGTAAAACACAAATACTTATAATGGAAAGAATATACCGAATGTGAAGAAACCCAGCGTAGATGTAGGAGCGGACAGTACCCCAGAACACAGCGACGCAGCAACAGTAGAATGGCAGCAGCAACAATAGACTCGCTGTCGATGGCGGCAACTGGTGGTGGACTGGTGGGGAGTAGTAGTTGACGAAGAGGAGAGGTGAGGTGCAGTGAAGGTGGTGGTCGAAGGCCGGGAAGGGCTAGAGGTCGGTGATGATGGGGGATTTCGAGGTTGACGACGAGGGGGGATTTCGACGGGGTGAGTGTTCTTGATCGGGGTTGAGGATGAGAGGGTTGAAGGGAAGTGGTGAGGGGGAACGACAGTGAAGTCGATCGGGGACGATGGCTTCGGTTTTGGGGTCGGGGTTTGTTGGAGGTCCGAAGAGGTGATCGATGGCGAGGTCGATTAGAGTTTCGGTGGCGGTAGGGTAGGGTTTGGGAGGAAGACGATGGGTTTGGGAGTTTGTGGGGATCGGGATAGGGATGGGGAAGAAGAAGTAAGAACGTGAAGAAGCTGTTGCGAATGGGGGGAATTAGGGTTTGAGTTAGGGGATTTGTAAAATTGGGATTAGGGGAGATTATATTTGGGATTTTTAATTGGGGATAAATTTTTTTAGAGTTTATCACAAACCCTAAAATTTGATTAGGATTTATCACAAACCCTAATTTGGATCTCAATTGTATCACACAAAGGAGATAGAGGAAGAGCAAAAACTCAACACAAATTTTTAATCAATAATGGCATGTTTTTCTCATTCATCTCAGGGCCTTTAAATAGGCTCAATTACATCTTGAAACACATCTCCAAAATATTCTCAAAATCTAAAAATTACAAAAAGATTACATATGGCTATAATTGCCAGAAATAAAAATGGTAATAAAATAAAAATCCTAAACTGTAAAGATGTCCCCATCATTCTCTCCGGGTGGGAGAGAGCTCGATCCAGTCGAGTCAAAACCAGTGATCATGTCATCGTGCTCCAAAAGATCTGGATCCAGTTGCGGGAGCCCCTCACGACCACTGCAAGTGTCATCCGACTTCGGCTTATTTTTCCATCTTACCAAATACTTGTGTATACCACCATCTCTAGTAGAGATTATCTGATCATCTAAAATATTATCCAATTCTTCTATCGATGGGTAAGTAATATCTGGTAGTGGAGGTAATGGGGGAATCTCACCATTAGGCTGCAGGGTATGCTCATCTATAAAAAAATTTCTAGGGTTGAATTTTGAGCCTTCATAAAGTACTAGATCCTCAATATTGAAAATTTTACTTATGCCAAAACCTTCAGGAAGGTCAACGACATAGGTACTATCATTGATTGCATGTAGAATCTTAAATGGGCCTGCAGCACGTATATTCAAGTTCTTAATGGGTCCAACAGGAAACCGTTCCGGATGAATCCAAACCATCACTTCGTCACCAATATCAAAAGTTATAAATTTCCGTCTAGTATCAGCTATTAACTTGTAGTTAAAATTATTCTCATTAAGTTCCTTGGAAATTTCTCTATGCAAGTCATGAATGTTATATGCAAATGTGGGTGCAGACTCTGTGACTTTGTGATGTTCTAACACGGGGGTAAAATCTATGGGTTGCCAAGTGACTTCGGAAGGAATGGGTGACTCAGGTATACTCAATGGAGGTGACTGAACAGGCTGAATACAATTGAGAGACTGGTCATCCTCTTTTTCATCAAAGTCATCACTTATATTAGGTTCATAAATAAACTCATTGTCGGTCTCATCAGCGATGACTGCGGTACCCTCTACTATATTGATTCTACTTGGACTAGGACAGTTGCCAGTAACATGACCGTATCCCTTACATTTATAGCACTTAGTGAGAGGGTCAATCTTACTGTAATCTCTTTCGGTGTTCTTACCCTTATGTTCATCTCTATGTGAATTAAAATTTGAATTATATTTGCTGGGGTAAGATTTGCTGGGGTGCTGAGAGGGAGGCTGAGGTCTAGGTGGGTCAGTAGAGGTCATTCTAGAGGAATGATCTCTCGAGTCGCTAGACCTAGAATCAGAACTAGCTTTAAGGGAATCCATGTCGAGGACTAGGGCGTAGGCTGCCGCTATTGAGTCCACGTTTCTATAGATTAGCTCGTTCCTAAGGTCAGCTCGTAGTCCAGTTCTGAACCTAGAGAGAGTTTGTTCTTCACTCTCTTTACCTAGCGCATTGCACCGAATAAGGAAGTCATCAAATTTATCGACATATTCTTGGGTGGATTTACTTCCTTGATACAATTGGTTCCACGAATCTAGCAATCGAATGTGGAACGATAACGGTACATACCTCTCAGTGAGCTTCTCTTTCATGGCCTCCCAAGTGGCTATGGGTGCCAGGCCTCGGCCTCTGTGGGCATGTTCAAGATTGGTCCAATGTTGTTGAGCTTTACCCGTTAATTTCATAGTGGCAAATTTAATTTTAAGGGCTTCGCTCATGTCGAACCACACAAAGTAGTGGTCCATGGCACGGATCCAATCGAGGTAAGCTTGGGGTTCCATGTGGCCTTCAAATTGAGGAACGTCAGCCTTAACGTTCTTTTTATATTGTTCGTCAGGGTCACGTTCTTGACGTCGATCGTCATGAACATTCCCTTGAGGGATCTGACGATGGCCATGAAGCTCAGGGACAATGGTTTGATTTAGCTCCACTTTCTCAAGCCTCTGATTGATATTGGCAAGAGTTGCTTGGATGGCAGCTAGGGTAGCGGATATATCATGGTTGTCCATTTCAGGTCTGGAAAGTCTAGGGTTCCTAATTGGGTGATTGGGAAGGGATAGGAAAGGCTCTTCAGGATCTATGATGGTGCTGCGAAGACGCATTCACCAAAAGTGTGAAATAGGGTGTGTCCTAAATATATATATATATATATATATATTTTAATGAATCTGAAATAAGCTAAAATAAAGAAGAAAAATAAAAACTACACAATCCTAAATGAATGCAAAAATGATGCCTACGATGCAAGAACTAAGGTTTTAAGAACCTTCGCTCTGATACCAAAATGATGTAAAACTAACCCTAAAATAGAGAATTTCCAAGAATTTTAATGGGTTAATTTTACCAACATGAAAGTGCTGATCTAAGTTAGAAATTTTTAACAGTTAACAGGTTGATGGGTTTTCAAGAATTGAATCAAATGTAACAGTCTCAATTAATAATTCAACCTTATAATCAATAAGTAAATCCCTACGTGTTTTAGCAAGTAAAAAGTGCAATACCAATTTGTACTCTATTCTAGCATGTGGATCACTCAATCACAGTATTTTGTGGTCGACAGGCAAATTAGATAATACACTAGATAATAGGGCTGTAAAACACAAATACTTATAATGGAAAGAATATACCGAATGTGAAGAAACCCAGCGTAGATGTAGGAGCGGACAGTACCCCAGAACACAGCGACGCAGCAACAGTAGAATGGCAGCAGCAACAATAGACTCGCTGTCGATGGCGGCAACTGGTGGTGGACTGGTGGGGAGTAGTAGTTGACGAAGAGGAGAGGTGAGGTGCAGTGAAGGTGGTGGTCGAAGGCCGGGAAGGGCTAGAGGTTGGTGATGATGGGGGATTTCGAGGTTGACGACGAGGGGGGATTTCGACAGGGTGAGTGTTCTTGATCGGGGTTGAGGATGAGAGGGTTGAAGGGAAGTGGTGAGGGGGAACGACAGTGAAGTCGATCGGGGACGATGGCTTCGGTTTTGGGGTCGGGGTTTGTTGGAGGTCCGAAGAGGTGATCGATGGCGAGGTCGATTAGAGTTTCGGTGGCGGTAGGGTAGGGTTTGGGAGGAAGACGATGGGTTTGGGAGTTTGTGGGGATCGGGATAGGGATGGGGAAGAAGAAGTAAGAACGTGAAGAAGCTGTTGCGAATGAGGGGAATTAGGGTTTGAGTTAGGGGATTTGTAAAATTGGGATTAGGGGAGATTGTATTTGGGATTTTTAATTGGGGATAAATTTTTTTAGAGTTTATCACAAACCCTAAAATTTGATTAGGATTTATCACAAACCCTAATTTGGATCTCAATTGTATCACACAAAGGAGATAGAGGAAGAGCAAAAACTCAACACAAATTTTTAATCAATAATGGCATGCTTTTCTCATTCATCTCAGGGCCTTTAAATAGGCTCAATTACATCTTGAAACACATCTCCAAAATATTCTCAAAATCTAAAAATTACAAAAAGATTACATATGGCTATAATTGTCAGAAATAAAAATGATAATAAAATAAAAATCCTAAACTGTAAAGATGTCCGCATCAGTAACTCAGATTGTAAGGGATTGAAATAGGTAAATAGTGGTCTTCAGTTTGAGACCAGCGATGTAACTCTTTATTAAAAACAAAAATAGTTCTTTAGATTTATAGAGTTGTTTACTGTGACTTCCTATTCTTTGACATATATGGAACTTTTGTACTAGTGTTGGAGTTGTTGCTGTACAGAAATAAGGATCGTGTGATTTTACATGTATTGTATGTTCTACCTAGAGCTGCTATCGGGTCCTCCACTATCCGGACTCGGACCCGGTATCTCACAGATCCAAAAATTGGTTTCGGATTTGGACTTGCGAGAATCGGGTCCGGATCCTAGTTAAAAAAACTACCCGTCGGGCCCAGTAACGGGGAATAAATATTTTCACTTAAGTATTTTTGCACCCGATACTTCACGATTTCACTAATTTTTTCACTTAAGTACATGAATAAATATTATATTTACACATCTTCAACAATTACTTTTTACATGTATATCCCTATAACCTTATTATTCAAATTCCAAATTTTTTGGATGTTTTTAGCGGGTCCGGGTCTAGGTCGGTTCTATTTTGAGCGGACCCGAACCCGAGAAGTGCATCGGGTCTTTTTAAAACTCGGACCCGGACCCATATAGATCGGGCGCGCTAACGGGGTATCGGTTCATGTTTCCATAAGTGTGTGTGTACATATATATATATATATATATATATATATATATATATATATATATATATATATATATATATATATATATATATATATATATATATATAGGATATGCTCAGTTGAAAACGGGTTTGTTTTCACGGGTTTGGAAAACAGCGATCTGAGCCATCGGATCGATCATGATCGTGATCGATGGCTCAGATCTGCCTCCCCATAACCCGTTTCAATTGTTGAGCGGAGGGTTATTTTGGGAATTTCGTCCCAAATAACTCTTCGCTAAACAGAATCTAAAAAAAATAATATAACCTAGGTCGTTGTTGGGAACAACGGCCTAGGTTATAAAAAATTGAATCATAGGCCGTTGTTTGGAACAACGGCAATGTTTTCAATATTTATAACCTAGGCCGTTGTTGGGAACAACGGCCTAGGCTATAAAATTTCTATAAATTTTTATAGAAATTTTATAATCTAGGCCGTTGTTCCCAACAACGGCCTAGGTTATAAATATTGAAAACAAGGACGTTGTTCCAAACAACGGTCTATGATTCAATTTTTTACAACCCCAACAACGACCTAGGTTATATCATTTTTTGCAAAACGAATCAGGCGAAGAGTTATTTGGGACGAAATTCCCAAAATAACCCTCCGCCACTTAAGTCATATAGGGTGATGGGCGGGCTCGATCTGAGCCGCTGATCGCGATCATAATCGATCCGATGGCTCAGATTCGTGTTTTCCAACCCGTGAAAACAAACTCATTTTCAACTGAGCATGTCCCTATATATATATATATATATATATATATATAGAGAGAGAGAGAGAGAGAGAGAGAGAGAGAGAGAGAGAGAGAGAGAGAGAGAGAGAGAGAGATAATTAAATAAACAAAGGAGTTGTTTTAGAATTTTTTACCAAACTATCCCTCTTTTTGTAAGTATGTACGAAACTATCCCTGTTTGAAAATTTAATACCAAAAAGTTCCTATCGCTAACTGAGTAAGCGCCCCTAGTAATATTCTCCGCGCTATCTCTGTTAGCGTGTGGCAGGGGATACCACTTTTTCCCTCAAGTAGGGGTGTGCAAAAAACTTACCAAATATAGACACGCTAACTCTGTTAGCGCCCCTTTTTATACCACTTGCGCTAACGGGGTTAGTGTGGGAATTAATTTTTGCAGTTTTCGGGCCGGATTCCGGCAGGCTCCGGTCACTGGCGGCACTGGAAAATGAGTGGATTGCGATCCTCTCGACGAGTACTATTCCGTAGTGTACTCACTTGCCAAAAACAAATTCCGTATGAATGAGAAATGTTGGTCCAAAGTTGGGTACTTGAAATATACTAACTTGGCAACTTGGAGAAAATGGATAGTCCCATATCGGAAATTGGGAAATATTTTTTCTAGTACATATACTAGAAAATTGGACTAAAGGGCGTGGCCCGGGGGTTACCACTAACGTGTAGTGGAGAGAGAACTTAGCCAAAATGACAAACACACACGCGCGCGCTCGGCTCGGCTCGGCTCGGCTTGGTCTAGCTTAAATTTTTTTTGTTTTGCCCAGACGGAAAACTTTTTCCCTACTGAACTGATAAGGCTTTTCAGATTCAGTAACTGGTGCTCATTACTCTGTAACAGCAGAGTAATGGCTCACCAGTTATGAATATGAAGGGTCTCCATTACTTTGCTGTTACAGAGTAATGACATCTGAAGAGTCTCCAGTCTCCAATTTTCCTCTATAAATCCAGACAGAGTCTGTTATACAGTAAGGGTTTTTTCATCATTATTCCTCTTTTTATCCTCTGTGTCAGTGTCAACTGAGAGTACATCACAGACAACAGTTCGCTGAATCTCTGAAGCAAGGGTGCTGCTCTTCAGAGAAGGTACAATTGTATCTTGGGAAGCAATTCGTCGGCCACCGTCACACTACAGGGCGAATTCTACTTTAAGGCGAGAGATTATCAGTCTCGACTCTGTGCAAAGTCTTTAATTTACTGTTTCATTTCTTGTATTTCATTTCTTCTTAATTTCTGTTGGGATTTTCTCTTATTTATAAATTTGAGTTCTAACAATCTTAAAGCAGAATTTTTTCTTCACTGATTCTAACAGTTTTGTGAAGTTTATTTACAGGTGCGATTATCGATTCGGAAAAAGCAACTAACGAGTTCTGTTACTCTGCTATTTCAGATAAGAACATGGAGAACACACTAAGTGATATTGCCAGTGGGCTTATCAGTACCGAAACACCGGTGACCCAAAATGTGACTGCACAATCGGTTGCGACACATTTGGTCGTTCTGCCCACGCACATAACCGTGGGAGAAAAATCGAAGAAGTTCAATGGAACTGGATTCAAAAAGTGGCAAGTGAAGATGCAGTTCTACCTGACCACATTGAAGCTGGACAGATTCCTCATTGAATCTGTCCCAATGCTGGCACCAATGGATGCACACTCCGTTGCTGTAGTTGATGCGTGGACTCAGGGTGACTACCTCTACAGGAACTACATCCTGAATGGCTTGGTAGACCCCCTGTATAACGTCTACTGTGTCTTCAAGACGTTCAAACACCTGTGGGGGTCTTTGGAAAAGAAGTACAAAACAGAAGACGCCGGGTCCAAGAAATTTGCTGTCGGCAAATTTCTGGACTACAAGATGATTGACTCCAAAACTGTGGTGAGTCAAGTCCAAGAACTATAGGTTATAATGCATGACATTGCTGCAGAGAATATGACGCTGTGCGAACCATTCTAGGTTGCAGCGTTCATCGAAAAACTTCCACCTGGATGGAAAGACTTCAAGAACTACCTCAAACACAAGCGAAAGGAGATGTCGCTTGAAGACCTCATTATCAGGTTGCAGATCGAAGAAGAGAATCGCAAGGCTGACAGGTCCTATGAAAATCAATCCATAGAAAAGGCCAATGTGGTGGAGCACGAACAGAAGGGCAAGAAGAGAAAGTTTCTGCCACAGGCCTCAAACAAAAAACCTCTTGCAAAGAGGTTTGCTGGGAAATGCCACAAGTGTGGTAAGCTGGGGAACAAAATATCTGAGTGCCGCAGTAAGGACAGTAATTGTTCAGAAATAGGACATGTAAAAGGGAATGAAAAATCCCACGCACACACAGCTGAGAATTTGTCCATTGGTCTCCCTGACCTGGACCTCTGTGCTGTAGTATCAGAGGTAAATCTTGTGGGGAGCAATCCTCGTGAATGGTGGTACGATACTGGGGCCACCAAGCATATCTGCTCGGACAAGGAAATGTTCACCTCATACCAAAAGTGCAACAAAGATGAACAGCTGTTCATGGAAAACTCTTCCACCTCTAAAATTGAAGGAACATGGAAGATAGTGTTGAAAATGACTTCAGGCAAAGAGCTAACACTCACAAATGTGCTGCATGTTCCAGACATTAGAAAGAACTTGATATCAGGTTCTTTGCTAAGCAAGAATGAGTTTAAGGTTGTTCTTGTTTCTGATAATTTTGTACTGTCTAAGAATGTGGTATACTTGGGTAAAGGATATGTAAAGGATGGACTGTTCAAGTTTAATGTAATGACAGTCATCCCTAAAACTATTGTTAGTGTTGTTCCCAAAGTTAATGAAATAACTCCTATTACCTATGTTGTTGAGTCTTCCTCTGTTTGGCATGAAAGACTAGGCCATGTTAATGTCAATTCTATGCGTAGATTAATTAACATGAATTTGCTACCAAAATTTAAGGTAGATAACTCAGAAAAATGTGAAGTTTGCACGGAGGCCAAACTCACTAAAACTCCATCACATTCTGTAGAAAGAAACACAGAAACTCTACATCTAATTCACATGGATCTGTGTGATTTAAAATATGTGCAGACCAGAGGTGGCAAAAAGTACTTTGTGACTTTCATAGACGATTGCACAAAATTCTATTATGCATATTTGTTACATAGCAAAAATGAGGCTTTGGATAAATTCAAAGAATATAAACTTGAGGTTGAGAATCAACTTGGCAAAACGATTAAAGTCGTTAGAAGTGATAGAGGAGGAGAATATGATGCACCATTTAATATGTTCTGCTCAGAACATGGAATAGTTCATCAGACAACTGCTCATTACTCACCTGAATCAAACGGTACTGCCGAGCACAAGAATCGAACTCTAAAGGAGATGATGAATGCCTTGTTGTTGAATTCTGGCTTACCCCAAAACATGTGGGGAGAAGTGTTGCTGACTGCCAACTACATTCATAACAAAATACCTCACAAGAAAATCGGCAAGACACCATATGAACTGTAGAAAGGTAACTTACCTTCGTATAAATACCTCAAAGTGTGAGTGTCTAGCAAAAGTGGCAGTACCTAACCCGAAACAGGTCACCATCGGACCTAAGACGATTGATTGCATATTTATAGGCTATGCACACAACAGTAGTGCATATCGATTCTTGGTATACAAATCGGATATACCGGATATCCATGTGAATACCATAATGGAATCAAGTAATGCTTCCTTCTTTGAACACATGTTTCCGTGCAAGGATACTACGTACCCCAAATGTACACGTGAACAAGGAAATGCAAGCACTTCAGTTGATGAACCAGAACATGATACTGATGAGCCTAGACAAAGTAAACGAGCTAGAACATCAAAATCATTTGGTTCTGACTTTGTGACGGCCTTTCTGTTAGAGAATGAGCCCAGAACTTTCAAGGAAGCCATGTCTATGCCTGATGCTCCTATGTGGAAGGAAGCAATCAAAAGTGAAATAGACTCCATTATGCAAAATCATACATGGGAGTTGGTCGACTTGCCTTCTGGATGTAAAGCTCTAGGATGCAAATGGATTTTTAAACAAAAATTGAAACCAGATGGTTCAATAGAGAAGCATAAGGCAAGACTTGTGGTACAAGGATTTAGGTAAAAGGAAGGCCTAGATTTCTTTGATACATATTCCCCAGTTACAAGAATAATATCCATAAGAATGTTGATAGCTATTGCAACTCTACGTAACCTGAAAATACATCAAATGGATGTTAAAACTGCATTTCTAAATAGGAACTTAGAAGAAGAAATATACATGAAACAACCTGAGGGTTATGTAGTTCCTAGATAGGAAAACAAGGTGTGCAGGCTTGTAAAATCTCTGTACGGTCTGAAACAAGCTCCAAAGCAGTGGCATGCAAAATTTGACAATGTTATGATGTCAAATGGTTTCAAAATAAATGAATGCGATAAGTGTATCTACATCAAAGATACTCCAAATGGATACATTCTGGTCTGTCTGTACGTAGACGACATGCTCATTATTGGAAGTAATAACGACATTATCAAACAAACTAAGAGCATGCTTAGTGGCAAGTTTGACATGAAAGATTTGGGAGTTGCAGATGTCATACTAGGAATCAAAGTTTCCAGGACATCTGAGGGGATCACTTTGTCTCAAACTCATTATGCCGAGAAAGTACTTGAAAGATTCAAGAATTACTCTAATGGGATAGCAAAAAGTCTCGCCGAACCAAGTCTTCACTTGTTCAAAAACACAGGCGAAAGCATATCACAACTAGAATATGCACGTGTAATCGGTAGTCTGATGTACCTAACAAATTGTACAAGACCAGACCTAGCACATTCGGTAAATGTACTAAGCCGATACACGAGTAATCCAGGACGAAGTCACTGGAAAGGAATAACTAGAGTATTGAACTACTTGCGACATACTCAAAGTTATGCGCTGCATTACACCAGATATCCAGCAGTACTGGAAGGCTACGGTGATGCCAACTGGATATCGGACTCCAAGAACTCAAAATCCACAAGTGGATATGTGTTCACACTTGGTGGTGCAGCTGTGTCATAGAAATCCTCTAAACAAACGCTATTGGCCAGATTCACCATGGAATCTGAGTTTATTGCTTTAGACAAAGTGGCAGAGGAAGCAGAATGGCTTCGAAATTTTTTAGAGGATATTCCTATGTGGGAAAAATCAGTGTCTGCCTTATGTGTACACTGTGACAGCCAATCGGCTATAGCACGGGCACTGAGTTGTATGTATAATGGTAAGTCTCGTCATATCAGAAGGCGACACAAAATCATTAGACAACTGCTCTCAAATGGAGTAATCTCTATAGAATATATAAAATCGGTCGACAAACTAGCGGATCCATTTCCTAAAGGTCTATCGCGAGAGCAGGTTGTGAGATCATCAAGAGGAATGAGTTTAAAGCCTATGACAAAAGAGAATACTTGATGGAAACCCTACATAGGAATTGGAGATCCCAAGATCTAGGTTCAAAGGGACAACTAAATCTTGTTGAATCGATGGAAGCACTGAGAGATTAAAATCTCATACCCACTCTTAGGATGATAAAACAGTGCTGCCTGCAAAGAGTTAGGATAAGCTTGGCTTTTAAAGAATCCCATAGCTTTGAAATAAAAGTGGGGTATAGCAGGATACTCTTTATGGGCAATCACCTTGTGAGTGTGAAATGTGACCGTTTCTAGGAGAATGAAGAGAGGCTACATTCTCCAAGTTCACTCACGATTAACCAGGGATGTTCAAGGCCAAAATGAACACAACAAGAGAATTTAGTTCTGTGAGGAGATAAAACTGTGTGATAGTTATTGTCTAGGTTCACATCAAAGCCCGGGTAGTTCAAGACATCATGATCACTACCTGGTCAAGTGAATCCGATAGCTAATTACTAAGGGTGGTTCAAAGTTGAAAAATTACTACCATTCCTGATGCAGTGATTTTCCGATTGTACTCTCAGAGTCTTTCTGTCATGTTTTTTTTTTGTCGTGTCTGGATTACATGGTCTGGTAATTTCCTTTCATGTGGGGGATTGTTGGAATTAATTTTTGCAGTTTTTCGAGCCAGATTCTGGCAGGCTCCGGCCACCGGCGGTACCGGAAAATGAGTGGATTGCGATCCTCTCGACGAGTACTATTCCGTAGTGTACTCACTTGCCAAAAACGAATTCCGTATGAATGAGAAATGCTGGTTCAAAGTTGGGTACTTGAAATGTACTAACTTGGCAACTTGGAGAAAATGGATAGTCCCATATCGGAAATTGGGAAAGATTTTTTCTAGTATATATACTATAAAACTGAACTAATGGGCATGGCCCGGGGGTTACCACTAATGTGTAGTGGAGAGAGGACTTAGCCAAAATGACAGACACACACGCGCCCGGCCTGGCTCCGATCTCGGCTCGGTTCGGCTTGTCTTGGTCTGGTCTGGTATGGCTTAAATTTTTTTTGTTTTGCCCAGACAGAAAACTCTTCCTCTACTGAACTGATAAGGCTTTTCAGATTCAGTAACTGGTGCCCATTACTCTGTAACAGAAGAGTAATGGCTCACCAGTTATGAATCTGAAGGGTCTCCATTACTCTGCTATTACAGAGTAATGACATCTGAAGAGTCTTCAGTCTCCAATTTTTCTCTATAAATCCAGACAGAGTCTGTTATACAGTAAGAGTTTTTTCATCATTATTCCTTTTCTTCTCCTCTGTGTCAATGTCAACTGAGAGTACATCACAGACAACAGTTCGCTGAATCTCTGAAGCAAGGATGCTGCTCTTCAGAGAAGGTACAGTTGTATCCTGGGAAGCAATTCGCCGGCCACCGTCACACTACGGGGCGAATTCTGCTTTAAGGCGAGAGATTATCAATCTCGACTTTGTGCAAAGTCTTTAATTTACTGTTTCATTTCTTCGCAATTTCTGTTGGAATTTTCTCTTATTTATAAATTCGAGTTCTAACAGTTAGCGTGATAGGTGGACAGTAAGGGACACTAATCCTCAAGTAGGGGTGTAGACAAAAAAATCCCAAGTATAGACACGCTAATCCCGTTAGCGCTCCTCTTTATACCAGCCGTGCTAACGGGGTTAGCGAGTGTCGACTGGGTAACGCTCGCTATCTCACTCCCAAACAACATAGCACGCTAACCCCGTTAGCGCGCCTGATATAAAGAGGGGCGCTAACGGGGTTAGCGTGTCTATACTTTGGATTTTTTTTGCCTACACCCCTAATTGAGGAGTAGTGTCCCCTACTGTTCACCTATCACACTAACCTCGTTAGCGCGAGTGGTATAAAGAGGGGCGCTAACGGAGTTAACGACCCTGGTATTTTGTGAGTTTTTTTCGCATACCCCTACTTGAGGGAAAAAGTGGCATCCCCTTGCACACACTAACTGAGATAGCGCAGAGAATATTACAAGGGGCGCTAACTCAGTTAGCGATATGGACTTTTTGGTATTAAATTTTCAAACATGGATAGTTTGGTACATACTTATAAAAAGAGGGATAGTTTGGTAAAAAAATTCGTTGTTTTTTTTTGGGGGGGGGGGGGGGGGGGGGATATGAGAGATATAATTAAATAAATAAATGAGTTGTTTTGGGAAAAATTTGAATTTGAGTTTTGGGGAGAAACTTTGGTGGGAGAATGTGTTTTGTGAGATTAGATCTTGACCTTTGATTTTGGGGGGATTGAAGGAGAGCCACTTGATAGCTTTCTTTGTGTTTTATTATATAGACTAGATTTGCCTGTGGGCACGTGCCTACGACACGTCTTCGGAACCATACAACATACGAAAAGTCTTGTAAACAGTAAAACAACAATTATGTAGCTCAAGTTTGAATAGTACAACAATAATTAGTTGTAAATAAAAGTCATTGTTTCATTAGTATATGTTAAAAAATAATTATAAATGGGGATGTAAAATCCAACTTAGAACTTTGAGGGTGGAAAATGATGAAATTTAACTGTTAATGAGATATTTACTATTTTCAATGTAACATGAGCAATAAAAAAAACATAAAAAATCTAAAAATTTACAAACTTTGAAATATGAAAATCTAAATTTCTAAATAAATAAAGAGTGAATGAGAGAGGGGGGAGGGAGAGAAATAGATAAAAATGAATGAAAAAGTGAAGAGAGAAGAAAGATGGTAATAAAATAATGAGTTTTTTTAGTTTTTTTCGGGGGAGGGATTCGGTTTTGGGGGGAAATTTTTTTTGAGGAAAAATATGTTTTGGAAGGGTAAATCTGAACCGTTGATTTGGTTTCAATTAAATGGAAGCCACTTGATAGCTTTCTTTGTGTTTTATTATATAGATATATAGATAGCATTGGACTATAGATGCCCTCACATCTCTAAAACAAAACAAAAACATTTCTTTTGCTTCATTATCTTCACAGCAATAAATTGTATGTGTTAAAATGTAAGTACCAAATTCTCAAGTCTTAACAAAACTTCCTAGTTTGGTTTGCTGATTGGGTCTTTACTATCCAAATTCAAAGCTCATCCGCTGTGAACAAGAAAATACAAATAATAATAATAATAATAATATCATTGTATGCAGTTTAGATTTTGCCTCACAAAGATGGCTGTCAATATTTGAAATTCGGATGTACTTATAGTATAGGTTCATTAAAACTGTGGGCTATATTAGGCTCACTTTTCTTCTTAAAAGAAACTGAAAGAGAAATAGTCAATGAACAACTAATTATACATGATATATGAACAAGGATGAATTGTTCCTTGGTTTATGCTTTGTCTCCTTTTAGGTTGTTGAAGTAGAGACTTAGATGGAGGCCACTCAACCTTGTCCACTTGTGGACTCCTCCATTACCCCCCCTCACATGGCCTCACAGCTCCAAATTTCTACATCCCATGTGCATCCCTTTGTCATCCAACCTAATTCCAAACCCATATGAATTCAACCTCCATGTGTTTCTCTATCTATTAAATTTTATTTTTAAAAAAAATATTAATTCAATCACAATAAAATTAATGGGAACACAAACCAAAATAGCCAAACCCATACAATTCTCCAAAATAGAGGTTGCATTCCCTTGTCTATAAATAAGCCCCCATCTCTTGCAGTTCCTAACAACACTCAAAAAAGCAAAAGCCAAAGAGTACTACAATACAATTAGAGGGTATGGCAGCCTCTCTCAAGCTCTTCTCAACTCTGATTGCTCTTTGCATTCTACACCAAGGTGAGCATTTGCTTAGATTTTTTGTTATCTTGCAAGTAGAAAAGTACAGTGATAAAATCTCTTAACAGTGAGCAAAACAATATATCCATGGTTGTTTATTAGAAGTCTTCATGTTGCCTCTTGTTATTTTCTCTTTAATGAGATGGATGATGTCATTTTTTTAGAATAAATGAAAAAAATTAAAAGAAAAAGAAAATGTTAATCTTGTGCTTCAAATTACCGTGTTTCATTAAAAAGAGAATTGCGTTCGTCTAACCAAACAGTGAATGATAAAGGTTTAGGTGCACCCTGCAAGCCATCAGACATAACCGTCCGCCAAGTGAAAACAGGAGGAATGGTCGAAGGGAAGCCAGAGTACGAAGTGGTGGTGAGCAACAACTGCAAATGTGTGCAATCCCGCGTGATCATGAGATGCTACGGCCTCAGCAGCGTCGAGACAGTCGACCCTCGAGCAATCAAGCCGGTCGACAGTGAACGATGCATTGTCCGTGGCGGGCGACCGATGGCCGGTGGGGCCAGCATTAGGTTTAGGTACGCTTGGATGACCCCACAAGACTTTCCAGTGATCAGTACTCAGGTCCACTGCTAGTAGCAGGATCCGAACATATAAATCAATCAATTACACATCAAAAAGTTCGTGTACGTTACTCTTTTGGTGGTAGAGTTGGTGTTCATATATTCCTTGTAACGGCCGGATTTGGGCTTCATTAAAGAATTATGGCCCATGTCAAGTGCCTATGTGTGTAGGGATTGTTATATGTTTTTGACTTTGATGTTTGTAAACATAATAATATTTGGATATAGTGTTGGCTAAAAAGTCATATAAGAATGATCTTCATTTTCATTGTTGAACATATTATCTAAGATAAGAAGGTGAATTAATTTGAGTAGTGAGTTTCTATACATCAGGTTTTTTTTTTTTGTAAATGATGAAGAAATTTTGTTTTCCCACATTATTGAGTTCAGTAATGCTAAAGTAGTAGGTCATGTATTTTTCCGACAAAAAACTCTATCAGACCATCACTTATTCACGTCAACATTGTTGTCCTATAAGAAATTAAAATAACAATATAATAATGGACACCCACTATATAGATCTACAGATATGTTCACAATGCCACAATTACTAAAGAGTACACTACAACAACGTATATACTTTGACACATGTATCTCTCTTCAAATTTTAGGAAGATCATAACCAAGATATTGCTTTGAGAATTTCCGCCTTTATTATTAGAAGAATCATCCATATCCTAATGCATCTTCAATTTCCTCGTTTTAATAAAAAAAAATGCCCGCTCTAACAAAAACTTTCTCAATAAGACCCACCCTTCACCTCGTCTTTTCCTTCTCCTCTCACCACCCCAACTCCTTCTCCCCTCCACCATCCACCAACCCTCTATCAACCCTGAACACACTCCTTCATTCCACCTCCTCATTCCCTCCCAAACTCTACAACTCCACTCTTGCTGCCCTCTCTGCCAACTTCCCCATTGAGCATGCCCACCACCTGTTCAACACAATGCGCCACCGGAACATCGAGTTCGACAATGTGGGTTTTGGCTGTTTTCTCAAGAGGGTTTGTTGTTCGGTTGAACTGCGCAAAATCTTGTTTATGGTACAAGAAGTTAGAGATATGGGTCATAGGATTAATGGTTCGGTTGTCGCTCTCTTGATCGTCGATGGGCTTTGTCGAGCTGGCAAGATTGAGGATGCTTGGGATGCTTTGGAGGAGCTTAGGTTGATTGGTTGGAAACCCGACTTTGTTGCGTATAGAGTAGTTTCGGAAGGGTTTAGGTTGGCGGATAGGTTGGAGGAGCAGGGGAGGATTTTGAAGCAGAAGAGGAAGTTAGGGGTTGCGCCAAGGGTCAGTGATTACAGAGAGTTCATTCTTTGGTTGATATCAGAGAAAAGGGTTCAGGAGGCGAAGGAGTTGGGCGAGGCGATTGTTTATGGTGATTTTCCAATTGATGATGATGTCCTCGAGTCCTTGATTGGCTCGGTTTCAGATGTTGATACAGAATCTTCAGTGGTGCTCTTGAAGTACATTGTTAACAAGGATAGATTCCCGAGTATAGAACTGGTGAGATATGTTAGTAGAAATGTTTGTAAGAAGGGAAATGGTGATGGGATGTTGGCGGTCTATAGGATTCTTTGCGATAAGGGTTTTTGCTGCGAGGTCGAGCATTATAACTTGATGGTGTCATTCCTGTGTGGTGTAGGGAAACTAAGGGAAGCGTATGATGTTTTTAAGGCTATGAAGAAGGAAGGTTGTGACCCGGATGTAAATTCCTACAACATTTTGATGGAAGCTTGTTGTAGGGATGACCTCCTACGCCCTGCTAAAAAGCTATGGGATGAGATGTTTGCGAATGGGTGCAGTGCAAATTTGACGACGTATAATATCCTTATCGGGAAATTCTTGGAAGTGGGAGAAATCGAAGAGGCAAAGCATCTGTTCAGTCATATGATAGGGAAAGGGGTAGTCCCAAATGAGCTCACTTATAGTATGTTAATTAGGGTTATCTGTGAGGCGAAGAATGTGGAAGGGGCAATCGAGATCTTCAACAAGTCTTTGGAGCAAGATGTTGTGCTTGCTAACTCGACATTAAGTGTCTTAATTCTCGCTCTTTGCAAGGAAGGTATGGGAATTATGCATTTTATCGCTCTCTTTTATTTTCCTCTTTTCCTTTTCGACTTGTTTTTTTTAAAACCCTGCCATAACTTGATTGTTCTCATTACATGCAGGTAACTATGATGCAGCTTCAAGAATCATGGAAACCCTACCTTCCCACGTTGAAAGCAGCTCGGGGTTGCACGTTATTTTGTTGAAGAGTTTAACTGATGCTGGAGAAGTTCAAATGGCTATCAAACACACAGAATGGCTTAAAAACAACTCTCCTCTTAGGTTGCAGACGATACTATCTGAGCTAATCACTTCTCTTTCTACTGCCCCGAATCTGGACCCTGTCATCAAATTGCTTCGGCTTATGCGTGTGAAGGTTATTGTGTCTGAAACTGATCCATGGATGAAGTTGTTGGAAGAGTTTTGAAGTACAGTTATTTCCGATTCATGAGAGTGGTTTGGTTTCAGTTAAATCCAGTGCTTGAGATGTACTCCTCATAACTAAACAATTAACATGATTGAAGGGTAATACGGTCATCAATTACTGATACAGAGGGACAACATATAAGAGCTACGATGCCACATTATCGAACAACAGGGTTGCCAGAGCCAAGCAGCTGCCAAGGGCTAATGAACCAGCCTGTTAAAAAATAAGCCGGAAGCTGATGCAGAGTGATTTTCTTATCGTTCGTTCGTTCTTTCTCTGAATTTTGATCTATCATCGTCATTTGCACATTCTGTATCCCCATACATTAGAGCTCAGTTATTGCCTCGACAACATCTTTTTCTTTCTCTCGAATGGAAACACTATGCAAAACCGGAATGTCACGCTATACAAATCGCTGACTGGCTATGTATGACCAATTGTATGTAAAAGCTGCTCAGGAAAATGAATACAATCAATAGAAATGCAATGCAGTTTTTCATAAATCATTCTGCAATAGCTTCCAAAACTTTTGACCTTGCTTGTGCTTTGTTGAAGGACGGCAAAATGAACCAGAGTGAAGTGCTTAAACTACATACAAATTGGTTTTTGTTTGTTGCGTTTCGGTTTGATGGGTAAACTAACTGGTTTCCTTTTATTGTGACTTGGATGTTTTGAGCTAAAAAAACAGAGTTTAGTTAGTCAAAGAATGAACCAAAGAATGGCCACAAAATTGGATTTAGCGAATGCAAACTTGCAGTAAATAAGGGGAAGATAAATCCAAGGCAGCAGGCTTCTACTAGCCTATATAGCCAGCAACACTATCTTCAAATGACTAAGAGCGGAAGAAGAAGAGATGGATTATATAGCCATGCGGATGATCTTGGTTGCTGCTACAATTCTGATGAGTTTATCAATGACTGCTATTGTATGCGCTGATGAGCCGCTCTGTGAATCAAACACATTTGATCAGGGCAGTGCCTATGAAGCCAATGTGGCCACCGTTCTTGAGGGACTGCGTGTGTCGACGGCTAGTATCCCAGACCGTGCTTACAGTATGCACTTGTCGTCACCTGATGTGACGGGCTCTTCGAGTTGCTTTGGTAGTGGTATGACCCTCGAGGATTGCACTGCATGCCTCTCTACAGCAGTGGATTCTATCAGAGCAAGCTGTGTTCGGTCTATGGGAGCGAGCGATCTTCAGGCTAACTGTGTTGTTGAATACCACACTATTCGGGGAATTCTTTAGGTGAACCCATGACTAAACCTTTACGCATACTTGATGCGAAACAGTAAGATACGTTTTGTTCCAGAGCCGGGTTGTGATGTTTCATCCTAAATTTTCTTGTTGGCACATCTTTTGTTGTCGGTTGTCGACACTTACATCACACGCACAACGTAAATGAACAAGTTCTAAAACACATTCAATTACCAGAATAACAGATCCAAGTATCCAATGAAACTACAAAATTGTTCTTTGCAAGAGAGAAGGGAAGGAAAAACCTTAAAATCAATGTGCGATCATTATTAACAAAAACACTCTCAACCGTGTTCAAAAACCTAAACCCTCCCTCATAACGCAAAACTAAAAACTATAGGAAGTAGTATTTGTCATCTCTCCCACACTTCTTATCGACAGGATTACAAGCGATGGCCTCGGTATCTTTCCTCTTGTTCTTCTTCCTCTTCCTCTCCATCTTCTGCACCATCTTCTCCAACTGCTCAACCCTCTCTGCCAACCCCCCCATCAGACTGCACTGCTGTGCGCTCCTCTCGCACAGCTCCAGCACCAGCCCCTTCAGCTTGTCATTCTCTGCTGCCATCCTCTCCATCACTTCATAAATCTCTCCTCTTCCTCTTCGAGATTCTGTTTCATTTGCAGGTTTTGTAATCTCTTCCCTTGGTTCGACAAGCTCCCAGCCTGTTTCTTCATGAACCTCTTCCATTGGATTGGTGGTAGGGTTTGAGCTCTGATTCTCGCTTTCTCGGGCTCCGGTTTCTTCAATTTCAGGCATCTGCATTGCAAGGCTTTCGGCTGCTTCGGCTGCTTCTGCTTCTGCTTCTTCTTTGATTTGACCATGCATCTCCATCGAATCGCAAGCTTTTGAGACCGAATCCTCAGTTTCTTGATGAATCTCCATTGCATCGCCAGGCTTTGAGCTCTGATTCTCCGATTCTTCAGTTTGAGGTCTTTGCATTGGACTCTGATCCTCAATTGCTAGTGTTTCAGCTTCATCATCTTCTTCTTTAATTTGCTGCATCTCCGTCGAATCACCAGCTTTCAAGACTGAATCTTTCTCCATGTCTGCCACTCTTTCTTCTTCAAATTGATGTATCTCCATCAATTCTCCATCATTTTGTTCGGCTGGATGCTGTATTGCCATCAAGTTACCATCTTTCAAGACCGAATCTTCCTCATTTTCTCGAATTTCGCCTCCAACACCACCAGCATCAGAATCCTCTTTCTGTTCGGATCGAACGGCCGACATCGCATCAACCGCATCTTGCACCCAAATCACCCTTCTAATCACCTTCTTCCGATACTCCCTCACCCCCCTCACCGAATCCAACCGAAACAACAACCTCATCAGCATCTCCCCAATCCTCAGCCTCTCCCTCTCATCCCTCATAATCTTCTCAACTCCCTCCTCCGACTCGATCCTCTTTACGATCTCATCCACCTCCCCCTCAATATTCTTCACCAATTTCAGGTTCTTCCGCACCAGGAAGCCTCGGGATGCGCGTTGGATGGTGATCGCGGCTTTAGAGGGGTCGATCGACGGCACGAAGCGGACGGGGATGTTGACGACCTGGCGCTGTCTCGTCCGCGGCGGCGGCGGCGGCGACCGCAGGACGTACGGGCTTCGGAAATGGGGATTCAAACGAGTCATTTTTGTCAGGGTTCTGGTTTTGGAATTTGGATTTTTTTTTTTTTTTTGGAATTGGTTATGATTTGATTTCGTTGGGGTTTGCGTTTTATAGGGAGAGAGAAAGAGAGGGTTCGAGAAGGTTTGAGTTGTTACTGGACGAGATGAGAGAGTTCGCACGCTTTTCGGGTGACGTGTGGGACCACGTGGGATCACTGGGATGGGAAGGGGGGGTTGGTTTGATGACTTTTAGGATACGCGCTCACGCAGATCGAAGGTTCACGAATTTTCTTTTAGAACGAAGGTTGTGGGCCCAATTTCCAGAAGAAGGCGGGATTGGGCTGTAGTTTCTGATCATCTCTAAATGGGCTTGGCCCACCAATACTCGGACCAATAAAGGACTGGCGTGTTTAGTTTGGTACACTAGACTGCATGGCTTCTTCCTACTCCGCTCCGCTTCAACACAGAAGAAGATTGTTACAAGGTGCTGGCTTGTCATAGGACTTGACCAACATCTCACGACCCGAGCTGATGACAGCCATGCAACACCTGGTGGAGTGGCACAAGATCTGCCTCTTGGCTTATGTCAAGATATTGTTTCCTCCACACAGGCTTATGTCAAGATACTGTTTTCTCCACACAACAATTTGCTTCTCGTATCCACGAATTAGAAGAGATGTCAATTAGAAGAGATGTCCACGAATTAGAAGAGATGTCAATTAGAAGAGATGTCAACTGGCAACGTATCTGGAAACAACGATTAGTGGATATTGGTCCTCCCGCATATCCTCCAGCAAGTCTATCCCCACTGGCTCTACCGGAGAAGTATCTCTGGGGACCTCAGAACGATCTGCTAGCCTGCGCCTGAGAGCACCTTTACACCTTACACCTTTAAAAAAGGGGTATGAGCAACTTGCTGATTTAGTAAATAAACTAGAACTAGACAGAAATTTTGAGATCACGGAAGAGGCTCTTCACAAGAAATATTACTTCGGTTCCTTGCAGATACCAGCTACCTGCTCGAGCTGCACTGGTTCCATGTTTCAGTGCCCCATGTTATAATATAAGATGCTCCAATTCTTCAACTGTAGTGATCTTTTCAGTTTTCGGCGTTCACAAACCTGATCTTTTCTCAACTTTCTATTTAGAAATGCCATGGGAGCAAAGTACTCAGAAATTTATAAACACAACCCAAAAAAGAATCTTGATCTTTGTTTTCAAAAAATGATTTGGTGATGCCTAATGGCTGAATTCAGGCTGGTGGGCACTTTCATAAATCATTCCAGGTAGTCCAAATGGTGGAAGTTTAGTACAGGACTCGCACTTATTACTGAATTTGGAGGGTAACTTGGAAATCTGCCTTCCCCTTTAGCGTTGGAGATGGTTTTTGTTGAAGAAAAATAACATTGTTACTTCTGCCTCTATGACTTCCATTCCATTTCTTCGTCGGGGAATCAATCAGATTTGGTCTTATATTTTCACCAAGCGAGTGCATGCAAGAAACATTGACGGTGTTGTCAAAAAGGAGTGTTGCACAAATCTCCAATCTCACATGAGAGGTGTATGTGCTTCATAGATAAGAAACTAATCAGCATTTCTCTTCATCAAAACGAACAGCATTCTTTAAATTGATACTCAAGAACACTCTCGACTGACATGATTGGGTGTCACCTTTTGTACGGTTGGAAATGATACTGTTCAAACTCAGAACCAAACTTCAATGACTCCTCATCGACCTTTTTCTTCAACCTCCTCCAAGTCCTCAACATATCAGACTGTATCAACCCTCGATACAAAGTCTCAAATGTGACTTTTTGTGGAAGAAACCCCTTCTCTATCATCTCCATAAAGAACTCGCACGCCTCCCTCCACTTCTGCTTTTCACACAACCCATGTATCAACAACGTATAAGAATCCAAATCGGGACCAACCACATTCTCCTTCATATCATTCCACAATTCTAATACAATCTCCATTTGACTCAACCTCGAGAACATCCCAACCAATATATTGTATGTGTGTATATCAGGTATTACTGGGGGACTCATCTCCTTCATCTTTTGATACAGTTTAATCGCATTCTTCACATCTTTCCTACCTCGATACTTTTTAAAGAAGCAGTTGTATGTGGCTGGCATCGGGGCAACTCCGTTATTTTCCATCTCAACAAGCAATTCTTCAGCATCTTCCAATCTGCCGCATGAAGCCAAACACTTGATGACCGATGTGTATGTAGCGACTGTCGGATAAATTCCTCGTTCTTTCATTGAGTTCAACATCGTAACAGTTAGTTCGGGCTTGTGAGCTCGGCTGTAAACGTGAAGGATTATAGAATAGCTCGTGACATCAGGCTCAATCCCTCTACCTCGCATTTCACTCATTAAATTTTCTGCTGCCATTATTGTTCGGTCAAAATGAGTGTCTGGATGGAGGCTCGCCCACCTACAGATCCCGTTCAAAAGAACATTATATGTCACGACATTCGGTTCTATACCTCGATCAATCATTTCTTTAAGGAACTTTTGGGCCATTTCAGGCCGGTTCACCTTACACCATCCATAGATTAAGATTGTGTATGTTTTTTCATCTGGTTCGTATTTAGATTTTCTTTTGTTAAAAATCTCTGTTGCTACCTGTAACAATTAAAAATGACTGGATAAGGATGATTCAGAAAGAAACAATATGAATATGATATAAAAAGCATCAGAAATGTATTGCCTTAGATTATTATTGGCAAAAATCTCTTCATAAGATTTTTAAATTATGGCCCTACAGATATCAGAATAGCAATCAAAACTTGACAATTTTAAATGGAAGTTGACCTACACCATGAACACAGTGTCTCCAGTGTCATGGTAGACGAAGCACGTGCTCAGTATTACAGAACGATATCAAGTTATTCCCCTATGAAAGAAACAGTTTAAAGACCAAGTATATGCAAGGCAAAATAAAACAATTTAAAGACCAAGTAGATGCAAGTCAGAATAGTCCCAGTGAAATTTAGTATGAGGGAATTTCTGCAAGGATTTAGCTAAATACTTGTACAAGATGCGTAAAGGCAATGTCACCAACTGGAACGTTGCCGTTTAGCAAGTTTTCTCGATAAGGGAAAGTTCAGTTTTCCAAACTGGAAGTACAAATAAAAAGCTTAACTATAATGAAACAACCTGTTTTCAAAAAGACGCAACTCCAGATACAATTGCAACAATTTGAGCTGCAGAAAGAGGTAAATTTGATAATTGAGATTTTTTTGAATGTGACCTGGTGTCGCTCTCCTTATCTACACTTTACCTCATCCCTAACCTCAAGTTCTCAACTTCACCTACCAAACACAACATAGCAATACAAAGTTAAAACTATTTCGTGAAGTTTCAACTACATCAAACCAAACAACTAACCCCATTCTCTGATAACCCAATTATTCCATTTGACACTATATGAATAGTGAATACCTTAAACCAAACAGGCCCTATATAGAGGTGAATTCCCGAGCGATTCTCCATAATCTGAAAGCTTTAATGTATCGGTAGAGTAGTTGAACCAGGTTAATTGCAGGGAGCTAGTGGATTAGCACAAGCTAGAATCTCAAACATCAATCAACAGAAGAGATGGAAGATTTGGATATAATATATTTGGCAAGTCACTTGTATGAAATATCAATTGCCGGAAACTAGTGAATTGGTATCTGACTTTTTGCATGAGTTTCTTAAAAGAAATGACTTCTGTCAGAACACCGAAGTTCAGCAAGTACTTTCAGAAAGGACATCTGTGGTTTTTACAGTTGAAGCTACAAAAAGACTCAACTGGGAGTTGCTTTTTATTCAAATAAAAAATTTTGTACATTGATTTCTTGTAAGTGGGGTTATTTATGAATATTCTCTTAGATGATTATTGGCAAAGATGACTCGATAAAGATAATTATTGGCAAAAAATCTTTGTTGCTACCTGTAAACATTAAAAATGACTTGATAAGGATGCTTCAGAAAGAAAGAAACTGAATATGACTGAGAAAAGCATAAGAAATGTATTGTCTTAGATTATTACCGGTAAAAAATATTTATACTGAACTTTCATAAGAATTTTTTTTATTGGCCATTTAGATAACAGAATAGTAAGAAAAAATGTCAAAATTTGACGATTTTAATTAGAAGTCAACCTACACCATGAACATTATGTCTCCTCTGTCTCTCAATAACTTTAGTAGAACAAGAAGGAACTGAGCATACCGAACTATATCAAGTTATTCATGTGAAAGAAAAAATTTACAGACCAGGTCTATGCAAGTCAAAAATAGTCCAAGTGAAATTAAGTACGCGAGAATTTCTGTAAGGATTTACCTGAATTTGCAACAGGTGCTTAAAGCAATGTCACCAATTGGAACGTTGATGTTCAGCAAGTTTTCTCCATAAGGGAAAGTTCAGATTTACAACAATAGAAGCTACAAAAGAAGCTGAACTACAATGAAACAACGCTTTGATTTCTGTTTTCAAGAAAGGCAACTCCAGCTATAAATGCAACAATTTGAGCAGCAAAAAGAGGTAATTTGATAATTGAGATTTTTTTTTTTAATGTGATCATTTCATGATCACTTTCCTCACCTATACATATCATTTTATGTCACCTCATCCTATAACCACAACTTTGCCAATTCAACATAATAATACAAACAATTGCTGAAGGTTCAATTACATCAAACAAAATAACTAACCCCATTCTCCAAAAATCTAATTGCTCCATTAAAAACTAAATGGATACGTCAAAGCAAACTAGCCCTAAAAAGAGGGAGTAACTGCCTATCTTAAAAGCTTTAATGTACTCGGCAGAGTAGTTGAACCATGTTAATTGCAGGGAACTAGCGAATGGTACAAACTAGAATCTCGAACATCACAATCGAGATGGAAAATTGGGATAGCAAATATTCGGCGAGTTTCTTGTATGGACTGGGGAACTAGTGAATTGGATATAGCTGAATTATTGCATAAGTTTCTTAGAAGAAATGTCTTCTGTCGAACACCGGAACACATAGGTTCAGATAGTACTATCAGGAAAGACATCTGTGGTTTTTACAGTTGAACTAGCTCAACTGAGAGTTGCATTTTTCTTGTAATCAAAATTATAGAAAGCATTTTTCTTGATATCAAAATTATAAAAAGCAATGTTGTGTTGTAATTGAAGTTATATACAAACACATGCCCTTAGAGGCGGAATACTATATCCTTGGCAATTCTTCCTTATGTAATAAAAGCACCCAGATAAAAGCTTTAACTTAATGGAGTAGACAGTTCACTATGATGAGTAGAGCACTTGAACCACGTTACTTCAGATCATGGTACCTAAGAGAATATAAGAAAAATTCTGAATTTTATATAATTGAGTCAATGTCTAGGATTGACTTACAAATGCAGGGCATAAGAAGCATCATTTTTAATGGAATGAATTAACTTGGTTCAAACACTGAGAGTTACAAGTTACTTTTTTCCATACAGACAGGTTTGGTTTGTTGAATTAAAGCTGTTTTGGTTTGAAGGGAAGCAACAACTGGATTGTAAATTTAAAAAAATCACATCACTACTCATGCATTTATCAAACTAAAACAATGATCTAATTGTTAAAGTTACAACTGCATGTAGTTAGAATTGCACCAGAGCTTATCCATTTGCCTCCTCTAAGGATCACCTTCTATCACATTAATACTTATCATATCCTTCTCAACTCTCTCAATCCAAATCAATTCACATCATCCCTAAATCCTAGCTTCATTCAGTACAACCTATAAAGCAGGGACACTTAAATTATAGATCGTGTCATGTCGAACATGCTAACCATAAGATATCACATTAACTGGAAGTTCCATAGGATTTCGCATCATCCCTCAGCACATCTACACTTACAAAACTCACAGATCGCACTAATACTAGTTTCAAATTTCAACCTCGTCAGGTGAAGAATTCCAACATAGAGCCATGCATATAAATCCTAATTTTCTATTTTGCACTTTTAAGGAACATCTCCAATGTCATATTAACAACTATCATATACTTCTTAATCCTCTCCGTCCAGATCTTCCCTTAGCCCTAGTTTCATTCAGTAGAACCTATAACTGTAAGGCATTGACAACTACTGGGAAGCCATGTCATGTTGCATATGTATAAGACACATGTATTGGACATGACACAAACTATTTCATTGAAGTTTCCAAACTTTTCCTTGTGTCGGTATACTGTATGTGCCAGTATGTATGCTCAAGGGCTTCTTTCACTACAAAGTACAACCCTATCAGACTACACCATTACTACACCATTGCTACACCATAACTGATCAGCATTCCACAAATTCTTCCTACGTCCAATTTTCAAGGAATCCTCCTGAATTCTATAAATAATAAACTACAGCCTCAAACAAACTGTTGTCTCTGTTCGGCTATTTCAAGGATCATCTCCTTATCAAATTATCACCTGCCATTTATTTCTTAATTCTCTCAATCCATATCTCCCCTTAGTCCTAGCTTCATTCAATTCAACCTATAGGCATTCACACTTCTACGTGGACTCCAGTCGTAGTGAAGACGTGTCTGACACACCTATGACACGCAATAAGTTTCCAAAATATTCACTGAGACAATGTAGTGTGTTGCATCATGTTTATCATGTGTGTCAGCATGTGACTTATGCATGTGCCAATGCTCCTTTCATGATTACCCTGCAAGTCTATTACTTATTATCCCTACATCCAATTCCAGAAATCATCCCTACTTTTCTAAATAACAAACTATAAAGTCAAAGCAAACAATAGTCTCAATCAACAATGAGATGATTAGTTAGTATATATCAGCATGTGCATCGTGTCTGTGTCAAAACAACATGTGCATCGTGTCTGTGTCAGCAAGTCAGCAAGTCCGTATCAGCATGCTTCTTTCACTACAACTCTATCAATCTATCATTTCACTCCTCAATTCCTTAAACAACAAACTACAACGAAAAATACTATGATACTAACAACAAAGAATCTACCTACATACCTTGGGATACCCATACTTGCAAAGAGTGTCTAACAACACCATAAACTCCCCTTTATCCGCCTCCCTCCCGAGAAACCCCTCCATATCATCGAACGCCCTCACCGCTAACCTCGTTAACCCGGCCGCCACATACCTCCTCATCAGAATCCCAAACGTCCTCCCACTCACCTCCACCCCTCTCCCACCCATCTCCACCACCATCTCCCATGCCACATCGAACTGCCGCACCTTCCCCAACGCATCGATCACAACATCGTAAGCATCGTCGGAGAGCGGGGGGGTTGGGGTGTGGTCGCGGGCGAAGAGGAAGAAGGAGAGGAGAATCTTGGAGTGGTTTCGGAGGCGGATTAGGGTTTGGAGAGTTAGGGTTGGGGTTAGGGTTAGGGTTCCGAGGGTTTGGAGGGAGGATTCGATGGGGTGGTAGGGGTTGTGGTCGGAGATTAGGAGGGCGGCGAGGGCGTCGGCGTCTTTTGAAGGGGAAGGGTGGAACCCTAGATTTGGCATGGATTTTGATGCAGGTGATAGCACGGATTTCGAGGAGAAGGAGCGTAGGAAGGAGACGAGGCGCAGGTTAGGGGGGGAAGGGCGGAGCATGGCTAATGTGCGCCGTCGGAAATGGGAGTTTTAGGAAGTGAGGTGAGCTTCTCTCTTCTATTTTCTTTTCGTCTGATGGTGCATTGAGATTCGTAGAAACTTTCTTGATCTATGATGAACGGCCGAAAAGTGGAGTGTGGGAGTGAGGGATGTGAAATGGGCCGAACTGTGTCGGCCTTGGCCTGCTGTAAGGGCTTGGGCATGGCTAACGTGCACTGCCAAAAGTGAGCTTCGTTCAGTGTTACTGGTCTGTTATATGGGCCGGGGCGAATCGTCCATTGGCCATTCTAAAAACTCCTGAAGGAGCACAGATTACCCTCCTACAAATATGAAAGTTACAAAAACAATTTATTCGCAAAACCCACAAAAGTTTGCAAAAACAATTTATTAATATTTTCCTATCCCTTTTAAAATAGTTTTCTCCCCTAAAAAAGAGCAAACCGATAAATCCCGGTTCACATTTCAGTTCCCGGTCGTTTTTTTTGTTGTTGCAGAATCTCACGGAATTCAACGCGAGCTCTTTGACTCCAAATTTTCGGACCACCGAATTTCAAACCGCAGCCCGCCTCTCACTAAAACCCCCCAAAATCCCCACTCTCTCTCTAGGGTTTTTACTTTCTGTCAATAGAATCCGCCATGACTGGATCCAGAGCTTCCAAGAAGAAGAAGGGAGACAAAGCGGAGCAAGCGTCGAAGAAGAGGAAGTGGGAAGTAGTCAAGAAAGACGACGAGCCGAAGAAGAAGCAGAAGCAGGAGGGTTACTACCCGTCGAGGGAGAGGAAGATGGTGGAGCGGTTCAATCCTTCACCGCCTCCGAGGGTTGTGCTCCCCAAGAATCCGACAATCAAGGAGGTACAAGAGAGAAAGATCGGTTCTTGATTTGGAATCTGGGATGTTAGGGTTCTTGATTTTGAGCTGATTAGGGTTTTTTTGTTTTGCTGGTGCAGGGACCTGGGAGGAAGCTGAGAGACATCCCGAATGGTATGGATTTCTTCGATTTTGTTTTTTTTAGGAATTGCGGTAATGGCTCCTAATTTTGTAGGATATTTGGAGAGTTTTTTGTTCGGGAATGAGCAGGGAATAGGTTGTGTTGAATCTCGTAATTTTGTTCTTGACAAGTTTGTCGATTTTGTTAAATTTAGTGAAATTTAATGGTGTTAAAGGGTAAGGATATTGAAGAGAATGTGAATCCCTGTTAAAGTGTAGTTTTGACTTTTGAGTGATATTATGATTCGTGAATTGTTTGAAATTTAGGAATGGAATTAACAAGGATGGTCTACAGATCGAGTAGGAAGGATGATTATTGAATTGCTGGTGTCCTTAATTTTGTAGGGATATGTTTTGAAATGTAGTTTTGGGTGGAATTATGATTCATGATGGGTTGTTGATACTGAAATTTAAAGGAACTTGATTGGTCTAGTTGGATAATTAAAGAGTTTCATTTTTAAGAATGGGCTCGGAATGGATTGTTTCGGATTTGGTTGTGCTTGATTTTGTTGGGGATATGTTTTGAGGCGTAGTTTTTAGTGAAATTGTGATATTTGATTATTTGTTAATGCTGAAATTTAGGGAGTCGAAAAAAGGGTTAATATTAGAGTAAGGAGTGAGGATAGATCTTCCAGCTATCCCTGAATGTTTTAGTTTAAAACTATGATTCTCGGCGGTTTTTCTGTAATGAAATTTATTGAATGGAGAGAGAGGTTCTTGTTGATCTAGTAAGTTAAAGAGTTTTCATGTAAAGAATGAGTACCATACATATTTGTTTTGAATTGTGACATTCTCGTTCTTGAAGGGATATGTTTTGAAGAGTAGTTGTGAAAATGATTGTTGATTATTTGTTGATATGGAATTTAGGTAATGCATAAAGGCTTCAGATTGGACCAAGGAGTAAGGACTATAATCATGTCTGAAATTCACTTGAAAGAATGCAAGTCTGTTTTGTTTCTTCTTTCTACGTTGATGGAGTCTTGAAATTTGTTGTACATAAGTGAGGGGGATACTTTTGGTAGTATATGAAGGTCTAGTTTATGTGGTATTTTTGCTATGGCATTTGTTGATGGGTATGGAACACAACAAGAATACGAGTACTATACTTGACAACTTTGCAATAGGTAAGACAAGTGGACATGGTTCTAGTATAATAATTTTATAATAATTACACATAAGTTTAATCCAATTGACACCCTTCAATATTACTACTTTCACGGTCTATACAAAATTACAAAATTGGAGAAGATCCATAATCCATATAAAATTATGAGACTTCTAGTATAAGAAACTAAAAGAAAAATGTATGAGTTGATTATGTAACCACAAAGTGTTCAGAGTCTCTACATGTCCAACATATAAGACATCTCTTAATTATTTACATGTGTGAAGTGAAGGGTCTAACACATGTCTAAGGAGTGTCAATAAAGCATCAGTGTGCGATGTGTACTGCTCCATGTTAGTGGTGTTCCTACTACATAGTTGTTAAGGGTAACAGTGTTGTGCCATCTCAAGATTTCAGCGTAACTTGTGTCTCACATCTAAACATTTTGTGCATGATTTCCACAATTTCCAGTCACATTTGATAAGGTAATGTTTGATATATGCTGAATCTACACTCTACATAGTTGTTAAGAATAACAGTGTTGCACCATTTCATGGTTTCAGCCTTACTGTTGGCTCACATCCAGACATTTTGTGCATGATTTCCACAATTTCCAGTCACATTTGATAAGGAAATGTCTGATAAGCTGAATCTACACTATACTGAAAGTAGGGTGGTTAGACTATCCTTATTGACTAACATTTGTATTGCACATCTCTTTATTTCCGTTTGTCGTTCTAATTTAAGAAACAATCAATGTTTCTGACAACAATTATGTATTAAGAGAGTAAAAGAGGCTTACAAAGAATATATCACGTCTAATGATCTAAATTTGTTTTCTATCCAGAATTTGATGTCAGCTAGTCCTTTTAGGTTGTTGTTCCATGCCTTTATCCCCATGTGATGCGGATAAAGACCTCCCGACATCTGAGGTAGATATATCTATATATATATATATATTATGTATATGTATGTATGTATGTATATATATATATATCTATATAATAAAACGCAAAGAAAGCTATCAAGTGTCTCTCCTTCAATCCCCTCAAAATCAAAGGCTCAGATCTAACCTTACAGAACCCAATCCCCCCCCCCCTCCCCCCCCCAAAAAAAAAAAAAAATCAAATTCAAATCCCCAAAACAACTCCTTTATTTATTTATTTCTCTCACGCTCTCTCTCTCTCTCTATATATATATATATACACACACACATACACATACACACACACACTCACACACACACACACACACACACACACACACACACACACTTATTTTCCTACCCCAATTTATAATTATTTTTCAACATATACTCATGAAAACATGGACTTTTATTTACAACTAATTATTGTCTTACTATTCGAACTTGAGCTATATAATTGTTGATTTACTGTTTACAAGGCTTTTCATATGCTGTATCGTTCTGAAGACGTGTCGTAGGCACATGCCCATGGGCAAATCTAGTCTATATAATAAAACACAAAGAAAGCCATCAAGTGGCTTTCCTTCAATCCACCCAAAATCAATAGCCCAGATCTAACCTCACAAAACACATTCTCCCCTCCCCCCCCCCCCACCAAATGTTTCCCCCCAAAACTTAAATTCAAATTCCCCCCAAAACAACTCATTTATTTATTTAATTATTTCTCTCTCGCTCTCGCTCTCTCTCTCTCTCTCTCTCTCTCTCTCTCTCTCTCTCTATATATATATATATATATATATATATATATATATATATATATATATATATATATATATATATATATAGAAACATGGACTTTTATTTACAACTAATTATTGTCATACTATTCATACTGCAGCTACATAATTGTTGATTTACTATTTACAAGACTTTTCATATGCTGTATTGTTCTGAAGACGTGCCATAGACACGTGGCCACGGGCAAATCTAGTATAAATAATAAAACACAAAGAAAGCTATCAAGCGGCTTTCATTCAATCCCCCCAAAATCAAAGGCCCAGATTTAACCTCACAAAATACATCCCCCCCCACCACCCAAAAAAAAGTTCCCTAAAAACTCAAATTCAAATCCCCCAAAACAACTCCTTTATTTATTTAATTATTTATCTCTCTCCCTTTCTCTCTCTTCATATATATATATACTAGATTTGCCCGTGGGCACGTGCCTACGGCACGTCTTCAGAACGATACAAAACACGAAAAGCCCTGTAAACAGTAAAACAACAATTATGTAACTCAAGTTTGAATAAGATGACAATAATTAGTTGTAAATAAAAGTCCATGTTTCCATTAGTATATGTTGAAAAATAATTATAAATGGGAGTGTAAATCTAACTTAGAACTTTAAGTGTGGAAAATGATGAAATTTAACATTTGAAGAGATATATTTTGCTATTTTCAATATAACATGTGCAATAAAAATATAAAAATTCTGGAAATTTACAAACCTGAAATCTTAAAATCTAAATTTCTAAGTAAATAAAGAAAGATTGGGAGAGAGGTAGGGAGAGAGAGAAAGAGAGAAATATGAAAAAGTGAAAAGATAAGAGAGAGAGTAATAAAGTAATGAGTTTTTTTAGTTTTGGGGGAAAAATTTGGTTTTGGGGTTTAAAATTTTGGGAGGGAAAATATGTTTTGTGAGGTTAGATCTGGGCCTTTGATTTTGGGGGGATTGAAGGTGAGCCATTTGATAGCTTTCTTTGTGTTTTATTATATATATATATATATATATATACACACACTTATGGAAACATGGACTTTTATACTCCAGTTTATTATTATTTTTCAACATATACTAATGAAAACATGGACTTTTATACCCCAATTTATAATTATTTTTCAACATATACTAATGAAAACATGGACTTTTATTTACAACTAATTATTGTCATACTATTCAAACTTGAGCTATATAATTGTTGATTTACTGTTTACAAGGCTTTTCATATGCTGTATCGTTCTGAAGACGTGCCATATGCACGTGCCTACAGGCAAATCTAGTACACACACACACACACACCAATTTACAAAGGATCGTATAACGGAAATATAAAAGAAAACCCACTTTAACCTACAGTTTAAGGACACACCAATTTACAAAGGATTGTATAACAGAAATATAAAAGAAAACCCACTTTAACCTACAGTTTAAGGTTGCCTTGTTGAAGAATAATTTCTTCAATTTTATTCAAACTTCAAACTATTACAAAGTTTATTAAGAAATATTACAAGTAGAGTAGAAGAGAGTGATTTCAGAAAATTTAATCTACCTGATCTAAAAGATCGGTATGGAGAATGTATTTCTGAAAGAGAGGAGAGAGTTCCCAGCGATACCCTATAGTGGAGAGGGCATTACATATTTATAGGAGGAAAGGAGAAGATATTAGAAGGAATTTCTTTTGAGCTATCCTTCTTTTGTGCTGGTCGATAGATAAGAATCTTTTCTTTTGTGCTGACGTGACTCCCCCCGTTGCTTTATTCATTGCTTTATAAAAGTGAATTCTTTTCTAGATTTTTTTAATCTGGGTCCCACTGCTATAGTGTTGCTCAAGTAATACTCATGGAACTTACTTCATCAACCGCTATGTAATACTCAACCGGCTTCACAAACTAATATTGCTTCATCTTCTGCAACTACATTTGTAGAAATGATTTAAAAAGAGAGGAACCTAGTCATATTATGGATGCTTTTAAAATAATTATCTACATTGAGAAGGAGGATATTCCTCTAATGATAAAGTCGAAAAAGTACGCCAGAAATATCTGGATAATTGCTTCTATCCTACCAGGGTTAATTAGCCTAAGCAACGGATGCAGATGATTATGCAACAAAAGGTAGTAGCATTTGAGCACTACCATCCAAATTCAAATGAAAAATTTCTGCTTAATTTTAGCAAATGCATTATCAAGGAGGTCCTATATCCTAAAAAGTGGGGTTTTAATACCCATCGAGCACTACCTTTGATAAAGACAGACAAACAAATACATTCATTCAATTACTGGGATTATGTCTCGACATTCAACGAAACCTTTCTCCTTGACAATCCCAAGGAAACATACTTGGTTTTTCAAGCTATGTCCTATAGCCCTTAATAAAGGGGTACCTATTTGGTTCTATAAATGGTAGCATAACTATGGTGCTGATTTAGAAATTCTATTTGGACCCATACTTGAGTTATACGAATCATGGGTAGACTCTTATTCAATTATCGATAGGATGAATGAAAAAGAAATATTTGAAGGATTATGTTTTATGCATTTCTTTACAGAAACAGAAATTCCATGGATTTGGAAATCCAGTATTGAAGCATCTTGAGATGAATATCATCTACCTTGTCTAAAAATAGGGGTGGCACCCAGGACCGCTCGATCCTCGGCCCGGCCCGCCTAAACCGGGGTCAGCCCGGCCAGTCGAAGGGGGCCGGTTCGGTCCTCGAAAACCCAAAAAAACCGCATTTGGCCCGACCGCCAGCGGCCCGGCCCGCTTTAACCCGGGACCGGGCCGGCCTGCGGGCCGACTGTTGGCCACTCTTTTTTTTCTTCTAGATTTAAAAAAAATGTATTTGTGTAATTACTAAAATACCCCCCAACGGATCTATACTAGCTAGTTTTTGGGGGTATTTTTGGAAATTCAAAATATACATATTCTATATATACAATCCCATTTCATTCAATTCTCTTCACAAATTCACTCAACTCTTTCTACTATCTCTCATCTTTCTAAAAAAATCAACAACAATCAACAACAATGGTTCTCACTTCTCAACTCTCTTGCAAAGATCAACATTAACAACATCAACAACATCCAACAACAATCAACAACATCGACAACAACACTACAAGCTCTCAACTCTCTCTACATTAATTTTTCAATCTACATTCTACACTCATACGGTATTTTGTATTTGTATAATTATTAGAATTAGCATTATTGTTTGTTCTCATTTATTTCTCCTAATTAGATTGAGTTTTCTTGTACTTCTTCTTCTTCTTTTTAGATTTTTAAAAAAATTTTGGTAAACATACACTAGTTTATTCATTTAATTGTTGTTGTTTTATTAAAATATTTGTTCTTTTTGTTTAGAATTTTGTTATTAACATACACAGGTTTATAGTAGAATTTTATTTAACTTTGTTTGCTTTGTAGAATCATTTTCTATAACATACACTAGTTTATCTATCTTTACTTGTTTTGTAGAATTAAAATTTTAAAACATACCCTACAAATAATTTGTAAAACATACACTAGAATTAATTTTTAGAATATACACTGGAATGTTTATAGCATACACTAGTTTAGATGGTATCTAACCGATCACGCGGTAGACATAGTAGCCAAGAGTCCACTAGTAGTCATCGCATTCATTCCATTCCAATTTCATATGTAGAGAGTGAAGAAACACTTATGAATTATGATAGTATTCACAATTTTCATGAAACACACACGGAAGAAGTAGAAGTAGAAGACATAAAACCACAACCATCGAAACAAGGCTCTTCTCAATCCCGTAAATCAAGAGGTGCCACATCCGAAATACACAAATATTTTGACTATGTCCCTTCTCAAAATGATAAGAGTGTGAGATTAAAAATTTGTAAGAAGTATCAAACACTATATACTATAAGTTTAAAATAGGATCGGGAACATGTACACTTCAACGACACTTAAATAATTGTCAACTTGAATTTTCTAAAGACAATTTAACACAACAAAAATACACCCTAAGACCGGTCAAATAGATAGTCATAGCTACGATCACGATATCATTCGTAGAGAAATGGCTAAGTTAGTAATTAGAAATGAATTACCTTATTCGTTTGGTGAAAGTAGGAATGTAGAGACTTTTGCACAAACCGCATTAAACCCTCATTATAAAAAAATCCTAGGAATGTAATTAATGGTGATTGTAAATTAGTTTACAATGAGGCTAAGGATTTTTTTGTAGCAACACTAACATCACTAAACACTAGAGTTTCTTTCACTTCGGATGGGTGGGTAGGAGTGAACGGCGTACCAATGATGTGTGTAACATATCATTGGATAGATTCCGATTGTCTACTTCAAAAGAGGATTCGGATTTGTTAGGTTCCCACATAACAGTGAAATAATTACCACACATCATGGAAGCATGTAACAATTTTGGTATTTTTGATAAAGTTTTTGCTATTGGTTTTGATAATGCCTCTAATAATACTAAGGCAATCGCTAGTTTGTTAATTACACTAAATCCTATAGAATCAGAAATTTTTCATGTTAGGTGTGCTTGTCATATTTTAAATCTTTGTGTACAAGATGCACTAAAATATGGACACGATAAAATTGAAGCGATGAGAAATTGTGTTTATTTTATTACGTTGAGTGGTCCAATATATCATGCTTTTCATGATTGCTGTCAACTTAGAAAAATTGTATTTAAACGTTTTCCTAACGATGTTGATATCGTTGGAATTCTACTTTTGATTTATTAAGTGTTGTTCTTCACTATCGTTTTAATCTTAGAGAATTTTGTATTGCAATGAGTATGCCAGATTGTATGTTAGATGATTTTTGGTTTTTGCCGATAGTTTGTACAAATTTTCAGAACCTTTTAATGAAGCTACGTAACAATTTTCCAAAACATATACATCTACATCTTGTGGTATTTTACTTGCAATTGTCACTATGATGACAACAATTAAAGATTTGATAAATGATCATTTTATTGGAGAAATGGTATATGTTGCCTATATTAAAATTTTAAAATATTTTCATCCACTTCCTATGTCATATTGTGTTGCTAGTGTAATGAATCCTATGATTACGTTAGAGGGCAAAAAATTTTTAGAATGTGCCGAACTTAACATTATATAGAATCAATCAATATTTAAATTTGAGTTAGGATATTTTTAGTTAATTTCATGTTATGTTTATTGTGGATTTTATTTACTTGTGTTCGAGATTCTTTCATGGCAAGAATATTTTTAGAATTTTATTATTTTTATCTTGTAAGCTTATGTAAATGCTAGTTGACCATTGAATAAATTGGAGTGCTTCTTGGCAGGTAGCCATTATCCACTTCTTTTTTTTATCTCTCTAATATTTCTTTCTTATCCCCATTTTCTCTACTTTCCCGTGATTCTACTCCAATTTGGTAACAAAGCCCAAACTCCGATCAAGTTATACTTTATTTTAGTTAATATGTGTGTGTATGTGTGTGTATATACACACATACACATATTCTCCATGCTTCCTCCTGTGTCTGTTTTCCTTTCCTTTGCTATTTTAGACAAGACTCTCCATCACCTGATGTTCTGCCACAGCACCACCTTCTTTGGTAGAAAATTTCCTGTTGTTTTAAATCAATCCTCTCACTCCTTCAGATATTACTTGTGAAGTTTCACTGATCCTTCGTTCCCCTGTAATAATATGAAGTCCAATGAGGATATTTTTCATTGAAACCATACAAGTTGAATGATTTGTTCATTCGAGCTGTCCTTCAACATAAACTGCCTATTATAGTATTCGTTCTCTTGTTTAGTTGTTGTGCTTCCTACCCTCTTTACCCACCTTAAGGTGGAACTAGTTTGTTAGATTGATATATCATGCTTCTTTGAGTTTCTCAACGAGAACCTCAACTTCTTTTCACATGTGGAGCAACGTTTCAGAATATCTCAGGCACCATAGTCGCTTTGCTTTTGGTAAGACCCCAGGTCGCTTTGCTTCAAGTAATTTTCAACACTCTTTTCTAAAAATTGAGCTTAAAATCCTGTCAAACTTTGTCTGGAGTGGATTTTAGTTGTATAGTGATTAACGAAACAAAAAGATATTACTGGCCGAATAAAATAGGATTCTAAATGTTTTTGCTGATTTCTACTGTCAACCTGAAAACTTATCTTAGATGGTTGTTTCAAACAAGTACCCTACCCTACCCAACATTTTAAATGATGTTTTTCATTTTTGCTTTCAAAATTTTCTTACTCATCGGTTATTTGTGATGAACTTGGAGGATGTGATATTACTCATTAATAGGTATGTCTATGAGCTATTTTCTCATAATCAACCATAGGCAGTTTACTTGTTTATTGTGGTTGTTTCTTGCTTGTACTGTATCTATTTTGTTTATAGTAATAGTCATAGTAGCAGTGGTTGCACAAGTACTTTAGTACCTACTGTGTGGTATATGGTTGCTTATATTGTGTGATGCACTATTCCTAGTATCTTTTCCTTCAGGATCTTATTTTTCCTGATTTCCCCTTATTTTCCTTATTACTGAGTATTTAATAATATTAAAAAAATAGCTAGGTACTTTTCTCTAAGTTAGTGCTGCTTGAATAAGCACCGCAATAATGCTTCCCGCATCTTGAAACCATATCGGGAAGGATGATGAGCAATCTAATTGGAGGAAGCCTCTGCAAGATTTTGTAGGATTAAGTAGATAGTCAAATTTGATGTATGATATTTTTAGTTTACTACATGTTACATTTTTTAATGATTTCATTTAGTTGTTAATTTTTTTTCGTTGCTGTTGATAACTCAAGAATAGTTAGAGATACATTTTATTTCAACTTATAAGCCTATCTAAAGGCCAGCTGAACCTGACCATTGAATAAAGTTGATTTGATTTAATGATAAAAAGGTTGAGCGGTTCTACCCCAATCTTGTAATTGATTTGGTAATATTTTACTCATCCATCAAGTGAATTTGATTTGTATATTATAAGAAATAATGTGAATTTACAACCACAACTGCTTAACCAAGTAAATGGTTTGTGAAGAAATCATAAGATTTCCATACATGTTACTCATTCATCAACTGGATTCTCTATCGTATCCTTAGATTACTGTGCATTTTACAACTGCTTATGGATGAGCAAAATGTATTGCCCTCATCAAGTGCCTTCTCTTTCCTGTGTGCATTCTGATTTGAAATTAGCAGGCTATCGTTTTGTTTCATGAATTACTTTCCTGATTTTTCCAACTGTTACAGTGGTTTTCAAGCTGTCGAAAAGAAAGGCTGACGACAACCTTACTGTTCTTCACACAATTCTTTTTGGAAGAAAAGCCAGTGTAAAGTTCTTCTCTTGATGCTCTGTTAATCACAATTAGCTTAGCAAAATGGTGTGCGAGTGTGTGCATGGCCTTGAGCTTTGGTATTTCATATTTATTTGCATTAATAATCAAGGTATTTGTTTTAGGTGTCATATGTGAAACGGAACATACTGCAGTTCTCTGGATTTGTCTGGGCCGGTGATGAGGTAATATCCTATTTGTTGAAGTTGCTTTATTTTTCTTTATATGTTGTTTCATCTCTCTCTCTCTCTCTCTCTCTCTCTCTCTCTCTCTCTCTCTCTCTCTCTCTCTCTCTCTCTCTTTATTGCATCCTTTGTCAAATTATGTATTCATGTTGTTGGAATATGATTCCTACATTCGGACTAACGAGATATTATTACGTCTACTTGTGCTAAATAAAGTTCACCTTGTAAAGATTGAAGAAAATATTAATCTCCTAATGAATTAGTTACTTTTTTTCCCCTCTTCCCTGAGCACATTAATTATTGGTGAGGTCATACATTGCAGGAAAAGCAGGAGGAAAAAGTGAGAGAAAAGCTTGATAAGTGTAACAAAGACAAGCTGCTGGACTACTGTCGGTTATTTGATATTTCCGTAAATAGTGCAATCATCAGAAAGGTTTGTTTATAAACTACTATGCTGTGATATCAGCTAATGCCTAGATTTATCCCCTACATCTGATTAGGTTTGACCTACTGATACTGATATCAAGGTTTTGAATGATGTTATAAAGCTGATTCTTTTATTTCTATTGTATAGCAAATTTGAATTCTACACCTTTTCAGGATGAAATCACAGCAAAGTTAATGGAATTTCTCAAGTCTCCATATATTACCAGAAATGTTGTTCTTGCAGACAAAGAACAGGTCGTGTGCTCCATCATATTGAGATAGTTTGTTTAGTACTATTTTTATAAAAAAAATTCCTTGACATTTTGGTTCAACTTTTCTTCAGAAAGGCAGAAGGCAGAGGAGAACAGAAAAGGTTACTGTGACAACATCTCCAGAAGCAAATTCTGATGGAGAAGAAATTAAGGTTTCTTCCAACTTGCATACATAATATGTTACATTATACTTTCCAGATAATATAATTTGCATTTTGGAAATTCATATTAGTTCTCCTAAATTATTTTGTTATCCTACATAAAAAAAGTTATTTAGTAAGTCATGTATCCTATCATGATGTTAGGTCTTTTTCAATTTTTTTTAGAAAATAAACTTACAAGATTGACAGTGTAGATTGTAAAATTTGATTGACATCTTTTACTTGTTGGTCCTATTAATTTTACTCCCTTATTCTATTTTCTCGATAAATTCGAAACCATTCATGTGATGTGAACTCTTCCACTACAATGGAACCAATGTCAGGGTTCAAAACTCCCCCGCATGTAGTGGCAATGGGGATTCTCACAGAAACATTAAAGGCACTTCGAGCATTTAGTACCAACTCCCCCCTGCCTACGAGCTAATGCTGGGAACAAATTAATGTCTTTCCATGATTTATCTCCGCACGTTGGCTGATAAATCAATAACTGGGCAACTAGGCCTTGAGAACGTGATTCGTGCTTGAGCATGACCTTAGGTCTTCAAGATTTTTTTTCCAAACTAGCTGTTTCTTCTGGGCCTTTAACTTAAAGTGGGCCCTGGCTTATTTCTGTCCCATTGCAATCTTTTTGGTTGGTATTGTTTTCACTAAAGTTCTATTGCGAGTCAAGTTACTACCTACTCACTATGACTCATTTGAGTCTATTATTTAGTCACCCAATTATGTCTTTGTCTAAGATTCTAATGAAGTACAATGTAAATACAAATGCTCATTTTAGAATATGATCCTGTTGATCATAATGTACGTAGTTGATAATTCAAAACTGTAATGCCTGTTGCACTTGTACATAATCTCTAATATGTGTAGGTTTATCTCCTGGTGCTTTCCTAGTGATAGCGAATGACTAACTCTTCACCTGCTATTCTCACACTATGTTCCAGATTATATTATCCTTAATCACACCAGCATATTGTCTAAGCGTCTGTTCTTTCTAAATGCCACCATATAATCTGTTTAGGGAGCATATCATAATCTTTTCCATATAATAAATTTCATTTGAAGACTTTTTTTCTTCACCCTTTATCTCTCTGTCAATTTTCTTAGTAAAATAAAACTTCTATTGTAGACAAAATTGAATGTTGCAACATATTTGTTTCCTTTTTAGGCTTTGTTGTTGTAGAATCTACCACAACTCGTAGTGCTAATAGCGGAACTCACACATCACAAGCAATAAAAACTTTCGAAGAACTAGATGAATCAAGAATAAGCTATCACAATAATCACAAGATCTCACAAGAACACAATAATATGCAGAGATAACCAATACTTATTTTTCAAGAAATACAAAGATTATAAAGAGATTACAACTTTCAATCTCTCTCTCTCACATTCGAAATATTCGACAGAATCATCTCTTGAAGTTGAACAATAATAACGGCTCACCAATTCTCTCTAATCAGTTGTACAAAGCCTAGAGTTTACGACCACTTATATAGTCTTCAAGTAAACCCTAAAAGATAAACGCAAATACAATTTATTGGGCCTTAAACTCGTCAGTCTAAATTATACATAACGCCGATGTCGGTCAATCGTATTTTGGGTCGGTCGACCGGAAAATGTCAAGTCCACAAGTGAAGCATGAATGATTGACTGCACGGTCGACCGTCTCCTTCTCTGTTGAACTCTGTACACTCGAAGAATACTCTGCAGCTTGGGTCGGTCGACCGCCTAAGCAGTTAAAATCCCCGATTACGCTCGATTAATCTCCGATTAATCGCTAATCGGAAGCTAAGCGATTATTATTTTAACGATTTATAATATTTCAATAGTTAGCGATTTAATCGGAAATAATCGGCCGATTAGTGGTTAATCGGCCGATTTTAAGTAGCCGATTAACCGATTAAATCTCTTCCTCTAATTTTCATGCTTGTTTGCATTATTTGGGCTCAATTCGGCCAAAATCCAAAATTCAAATTCAAAATTCAAACCCCTTTTGGTCCTCGCGCAAACCCAAACCCGACATATCGCCGCTTTCTTCTTCTTCCTTCTGCAAACTCAAACCCAAACACAAACTGATTCTCTTCTTTTTCCTCGAGCAAACCTAAACCCGACCCGCTGTCGCTCTCCCCGTACCGTCGGATACTTGATCCGGCCCGCATCTGCACCTCCTCCTTGCTGCTCCTCCCCACTTATTTTTGTTTGATAAAACTGACCAGCAAACCCGACCCGACCTACATCCAGAATCCAAATTCAGCTCAAACCAAGTACTCTTTTTTTTCTCTATAACTATATGTTCCTATTTGATCTCGTCATAGTTTTATGTTAGAATTTAGTGGTGCTAGATAATGAGGATATATCTTTTTTTAATTATATATATAATGATTTTTCCGATTTAATCCCCGATTATTTTCCGATTAACCGATTAATCACTAATCGCTCCTAGACCGATTAGTTCCAAAAACCGATTTTAACTGCCTAGTCGACCGCACCCCAGGACAGTCGACCGCAACCCTCCAGTTGCATTTCTTCTAGCTGTTATTGCCTTCTCTTGTTGTTTTCGTCTTCTCAATTTCTTCTCCAACTTCAAGTATTTCGTGCCTACATGTATTTGATGCCACAATCCTAACAATCTCTTACTTGGACCAAATATACAACGCTTCAAAGTTATTGTAATCTTTACATCACATTATCTCTGTTAATCTCTTTTCATGGAAGACCCAAGTACTCTCTACTCTCATGAAGAGCACATCTGTCACTTCACCACGTGGAGTGCATCAATCACCCCTTATTGGCTCATGAAGGATGTGCTCCATCAATCGCATAGAGCACAAATATAAGAGAAACAATCTCCCACATCGGATTCCGTGTTACAAGACTTTTCAATTCGCAGAATCTCCATTAACACCGGATATGGTTCAAAGCCTCTCAATGCACCCTCTGCACTAGAAGTCTTCGTGGATGACACCTCCACAAAATTCGCAGACTGTTCAACCCCTATAGTCCCATTTCGGTTATCCTCATCGACATCACCCTGCATATCGATAACAGTGCACTCTACCACACAAAAGTGACTTGAAGCTTCGTCTGCCATATCGCAAAGTACCCTTACCGCAGCAACGTCTTGCTCACTAGGATCACTTTCATGGCTAGCAGCTCCTACTAAATTAGTAACCTTCCCAGAATTCTCACAACTGAAAGAACTCGGTTGCACTCCACACAACTTACGACTCGATTATGGCTGATATTCAACTATAGGAAAAGTTCCCCTCACGTCTCTTAGCAAATACAATATTTTCTCATGCTTTCCTTTTGCAATCACCCTTGAACTTGCAGCTATACGCCACTGCCCACTTAGCATTGTCACATTTACCCGATACCTGGATCCAACCCGGATCCGACATTGGACTAGAACCGACCCGATCTATACGGGTCCGGGTCCTAAAATAAGACCCGATGCACTTTTGGGTCCGGATCTGGATATGCTCAAAATAGAACTGACGCGGATCGAGATCCAGGCCCCGACCCATTAAAAAATACCCCCCAAAATATGGAATTTGAATAATAAGGTTATAGGGATATATATAAAAGTAATTGTTGAAGATAGATGTGTAAATTAATTTTTATTCATATACTCAAAGTGTAAAAATTGTTGGAACCGTAGGGTATCGGGTGTAAATATACCTAAGTGCAAATATTTATTTCTCGCTACCGGATCCGACGGGTAGATTTTTTAAAGTAGGATCTGGACCCGAATCCGGTTCTTGCAAGTCCGGGTTCGGGTTCAATTTTTGGACCCGTGAGGTACCGGCTAAGTAGTTAAAATTTTCGATTATTTTTTAAAGCGATTTATAATATTTCAATTGTTAGCGATTTAATCGGCAATAATCGGCCGATTAGTGGTTAATCGGCCGATTTTAAGTGGCCGATTAACCGATTAAATCACCTCCTTTAATTTTCATGTTCATTTGCATTATTTGGGCTCAATCCGGCCCAAATCCAAAATCCAAATTCAATATTCAAATCCCCTCTGGTCCTCGTGCAAATCCAAACCCGACATATCGCCGCTCTCTTCTTCTTCCTTACGTAAACCCAAACTCAAATCCAAGCTGATTCTCTTTTTCCTCAAGCAAACCAGACCCGAACCGCCGTCGCTCTCTCTGTCCCGTCGCATACTTGACCCGGCCCGCATCCGCTACACCACCTTTGTTGCTCGCACTGCTCCTCCCCAATTATTTTTGTTTGATGGAACCGACTAGCAACCCGTCTCGACCCACATCCAGGATCCAAACTCGGCTCAAACCAAGTACTCTCTTCTTTTTCTCTATAACTATATATTCATATTTGATATTCTCATAATAGTTTTAAGTTAGGATTTAGGGTTGCTACATAATGAGGATATTTTTTAAAAAAAATTATATATATATAACGATTTTTCCGATTTAATCCCCGATTATTTTCCGATTAACCGATTTATCACTAATCGCTCCTAGACTGATTAGTTCCAAAAACTGATTTTAACTGCCTAGGGTATCGGATCCGGGTCTGGGTCCGGATAGTGGAGGACCCAACCCGATAGGACCTGATACCAGCTCTATCTTCTCTATCAACTGTAGGAGATAACCCCTCTTTGTCTAGCATTCCAATCGAGATAAGATTTTTCTTCAAGTCTGGAACATGCATTGTCTCTCACAAGATAATACTCTGATCATCATTGGCTTTCACGCGAACAGTACCAACCCCTCGTACAAGACACGTGTGACCATTCTCCACGATCACATCTCCAAACGAATCCTCTTTGTAGTTATCAAACTCTTCTCTCCTCGTAGTGAAATGAAAAGAAGCTCCCGAATCAATACACCAATCTCGCGTGCCCAACTCCTCCTTAGCTATTAAGCATAACTCTTCAATTTGATTAGACATCACATTGACTTTCTTTGGTTTGACTTTCTTCGGTTTCTCCTTCTTTCTCTTTATATAGGCCTTACAACTGCGCATCATGTGACCCATCTCGTAACAATACCAACACTCAGGTCCATGTCCCTCATTGGTATCATCAGACCTATTCTCATATGAACTATTCTGATATTTTCTTCTTCAATTGCTCTTAGATCTTTCTGACGAAAATACACTATCGTCTGAATCTTCCACATCGCAAAGTCATTTCCATCGAATCTCTCGATCTTAAACTTGCTATTGGTCATTCCGAACCTGCTGCTCTGATATCACTTGTTGCAGAATCTATCACAACTCGTAGTACTAATAGCAGAACTCACACACTACAAGCAATAGAAACTTTTCAAGAATAAATGAACTAAGAACAAATCATCACAATAATCGCAAAATCTCATAAGAACACAATAATATGCAGAGATAACCAATACTTATTTCCCAAGAAATACAAAGATTACAAAGAGATTACAACTCTTAATCTCTCTCTCACCTTTGAAACACTTGACACATTCCTATCTTGAAATTGAACAATGATAACAGCTCACAAATTCTTTCTAATCAGTTGTACAAATCCTAGAGTCTACAGCCACTTATATAGCTCTCAAAAAGATCCTAAAAGATAAACACAAATACAGCTTATTGAGCTTTAAACTCATCAGCCCAAATAACACACAACGCCGATGTCGGTTGACTGCACTTTGGGTCGGTCGACCGCAACGTGTCAAGTCTACACCTGAAGCATGACCGGTCATTGCACGGTCGACCGCCCCTTTCTCTTACACTCGAAGAATTCTCAACAGCTTGGGCCGGTCGGGTGGTCGGTCGACCGCAACCCTCCAGCTGCACTTCTAGCTGCTGTTGCCTTCTCTTGTTGTCTTCGTCTTCTCATCTTCTTCTCTAACTTCAAGTACTGTAACGCCCCGAATTCCAAATAAGACTGAATTCGAGATTTCACAGGATCTTTACTTCACTTCGTACAATTTTAGAAGGAAATTAAAACTTTTCAATAAGACATCAAATTTCATTTACAACTTTGTTTACACAGCGAAAAAATACAACAATGAGATAAAATATAACTGGTACAACTATAACAATGTAAATCATCAACTGCATCATAACATCTTCATGGCAAAGTCCATTACCTGCATATTAAGCTGTGGGCACGTCAGTCACTTACAACTGACGAAAATATTATACTCGGCTATCCTCTCTATGCCGTACATATAACGATCTCATTACTTTAATAAAAATCACAACAGTTGAATGAATAAAGTGTTAAATTGTGATTATGCTAAACATGTAAGTGTATGTCATGCCTTAATACCTAATGCACACAATTTTATACTAGGCTGACACTAATGCACACTTGTTCGGATTCTATGCATCTCATACTACATAGGTCCGAGGGCAAGTGCCTACGTACTCTACAATAAAGGGCTCGATTCTTCGCCATAATAACTACCCAGTAATAAAACAAGGTTCAGATCATTCCACGAATTTGAATCCCAGCCCCGGAGTCCACCGCTGACTGTTATAACAGATCCCACATCGTGCGAATCATCCCGCAAGTGCCCCTCTAGCTTCGGTATACGCATATACATTGGAGTACGGCAAAATAAAACTATCCGCCCGATTACTCAAGATTCCGAAATCCACCACTGACCCGTCCTCATAATTCCGGATTTAAAAATAAAAGCCCGTCTCTTACAGAGCAACCTCAGTCCGCCGACTGGGTCTATAGCCATGGAGATCCACCGCCGACTATATAGAGCAACCCACTTACGTTTGCCCAGGTTTACTACATCTTCACTTAAGTGCCTAACTATTTAGTTCAAAACATGAATGAGTTATCATCCCTAGAATTAGTTTTACCCCCTACCGGACTTGTTCACAAAATACGAGATCGCCCCATGGCAATATCTCAAAATTATATCTCAAATCTTTCTTTCAATATTGCCGGTAGCCGAGGTCTTACTAATCCTTAATCATAATCTTTCATGTACAAGAAACATGGGTACACATACCCTTCAATAAACATGTCTTAAACTTAGATATTCCTATCTTCACAAATGATCAATGTCTCATTTAATACTACACATGAATTCTTAAATCACAATTCTTCAAAAGTAATAATGCTCTTTAAGAACATAAATTCATTTAAGTCTCATTAGCAACTTATCTCAATTCCATCAAATATTTTTATAATCAAAATAATAGTAAATTTTCTACAAAAGAACTTAATTATTCTTATTCCACAACTTAAACGGTGCCTCATTTAGCATCATATATGAATCTCTTATCCAATCATAAATTTCATCCACAAATCAACAACAATAATTCTTCACTCGCAGTTTCATTTGTAAATTAAAACTCATGAAATAACTCCAACAATCAAGTACAATCTCTTCAAGAGAATTTAAAGTTACATAGTATATTTCCTTTACTCTCCTAAAATAGGGTCATACTCCTTTTTAATAGTAAAACATCAATCTTTACTTACTTTCTATTCCAAACTTTCCTTTTTAAGGTCTCAATTATACATGAAAAATCTTGACACTAATTTTAGTAAGTTTTAAATCATTTTATAGGAATAATAGGATTTTCCCAAATTTTTATTTGCATAAAAATTCATTAAAACAAAATAATAATAATAAAAATAAACGTTCGGCCACAGGGTTTCGAACCCGTGACCTCAGGTCAAACCCGGTCAACACCCAAACCCGGCCCAGCTAGCCAATCAGTCCCTTTGGACTTTACGTCAAATTTATACACCAAAGTGCTCATATACCAACTCTTTAATTTGGGGATTAATTAAAAGGTTTAAAAATAAGTGTGACTAACAAGTTTCGAACCCAAGATCTTTTATAAACAAGGCTCTGTATTGCACTGACTAATCAGTAAGTCTATATGTATTTTCTGTTTAGAAATTGTACTAAAGTACTTTTGTTCAATTATTCCGCATTGTCTCTTTTTCCATGAAACTTGTTTTTTCAAAAGATAAAAATATTTCTAATAGTTTTGAAATATGCTTTTCTTTGATAATAGAATTTTAAAACTAGTAAGCAACCATTTTCAAATTCTTTTAACATTATTTCCACTCATTTAAAATTATCCTCTTTCTCATTTTTCACATAAACTTAGATTTTTCTTTAAGAAGCTAAAACTTACAAAAGAAAAGAAACTAGTGTCCATGACAATTTGTTATATTCTCACTTGACACAAATTTCTCTTTATAACAAATATTAGTGTATTCACTTGAACAAGGAATACTCTTTCATACAATAGTTTACATTTTAAATTAGAACATACATATGTCGATACATTACAAATCTTTCTTTCTTCTTTCTTAGTTATCAAACATAATGTGGTCAACAATATCATAAGCACAAAAATATTGCAACTTACTAGCATGGTTTATACACAAAAGAATTCTTGATGTAAAACCAACCCTAAAATAGAGAATTTTCCAAGAATTTTAATGGGTTAATTTTACCAACATGAAAGTGCAGATTTAGATTGGATATTTTAACAGTTAACAGGTTTGATGGGTTTTCAAGAATTGAATCAAATGCTATCAATCCCAATTAATAATTCAATCTTAATCAATAAGTAAATCCCTACGTGTTTTAGCAAGTAAAAAGTGCAATACCAATTCGTACTCTAATCTAGCATGTGGATCACTCAATCTCAGTATTTTGTGGTCGACAGTCAAATCAGATAATATACTAGATGATAAGGCAGTAAACACAAATATGGAAGAATGGAAAGAGTATACCGAATGCGAAGAAATCCCACGTAGATCTCGGAGTTGGGCAGCAACTAGGATCTCAGCAACGCAGCGAGCAAAGGCAGCAACGAAGCCCACGTAGGGGGCAGATCTGATCGACGGTGAGTTGACGGCGAGTGGGGGTGGCGTCGTCGGCGAGGTGCGACGGCGATCGGGGTGCACGGGGGCAGCGCAGGTGAGGGCAGGCAGTCGACGGGATTAGGGTTTCGACTAGATGGGTTAGTGGAAGGATTCGGGATTGATTTGGGGGTGATGATCTAGGTCGGGAGGGAGAAGAAGGGAGAAGACGATGGGGGGAGGCTGTGTGGTGGTGAGGAAGTAACAGAGAAGTCGATCGGGGACGATGGCTTCGGCTTTGGGGTCGGGGTTGTTGGAGATCCGAAGAGGGAAGGGGTTGTGGTTCGGTCGATGAGGGTGTGGGTGCGGGTTGAGGGCGATGGCGAAGGTAGGGGCGTTGGGTTCTGTGGATTTGGATTGGGTACGGGAGACGAAGAGGGAAGGAGAAGAGATAAAGGTGAAGGTGCGGCTGTATGTGTTAGGGTTTGGATATTTGGGAATTAGGGGAAATTGTATTGGGGATTTTTAATTGGGGATAAATTTTAGAATTAATCACTAATTCTAAAAGTAGATTAGGATTTATCACAAACCCTAATTTGATCTCAATTGTATCACACAAAGGAGAGAAAATGAAGAGCAAAACTCAACACAGGTTTTTTTTAATCAATAATGGCATGCTTTTCTCATTCATCTCAGGGTCTTTAAATAGGCTCAATTACATCTTGAAACACATCTCTAAAATATTCTCAAAATCTAAAAATTACAAAAAGATTACATATGGCTATAATTGCCAGAAATAAAAATGGTAATAAAATAAAAATCCTAAACTGTAAAGATGTCCTCATCATTCTCTCCGAGTGGGAGAGAGCTCGACCCAGTCGAGTCAAAACCAGTGATCATGTCATCGTGCTCCAAAAGATCTGGATCCAGTTGCGGGAGCCCCTCACGACCACTGCAAGTGTCATCCGACTTCGGCTTATTTTTCCACCTTACCAAATACTTGTGCATACCACCATCTCTAGTAGAGATTATCTGATCATCTAAAATATTATCCAATTCTTCTGTCGATGGGTAAGTAATATCTGGTAGTGGAGGTAATGGGGAAATCTCACCATTAGGCTGCATGGTAGGCTCATCTACAAGAAAATTTCTAGGGTTGAATTTTGAGCCTTCATAAAGTACTAGATCCTCAATATTGAAAATTTTACTTATGCCAAAACCTTCAGGAAGGTCAACGACATAGGTACTATTATTGATTGCATGTAGAATCTTAAATGGGCCTGCAGCACGTATGTTCAAGTTCTTAACGGGTCCAACAGGAAACCGTTCCGGATGAATCCGAACCATCACTTCGTCACCAATATCAAAAGTTATAAATTTCCTTCTAGTATCTGCTATTAACTTGTAGTTAAAATTATTCTCATTAAGTTCCTTGGAAATTTCTCTATGCAAGTCATGAATATTATATGCAAATGTGGGTGCAGACTCTGTGACTTTGTGATGTTCTAATACATGAGTAGAATCTATGGGTTGTCAAGTGACTTGGGAAGGAATGCGTGTCTCGGGTATACTCAATAGAGGTGACTGGATAGGCTGAATACAATTGAGAGACTGGTCATCCTCTTTTTCATCAAAGTCATCACTTATATTAAGTTCATAGGTAAACTCATTGTCGGACTCATCAGCGATGACTGCGGTACCATCTACTATATTAATCCTACTTGGACTAGGACAGTTGCCAGCAACATGACCGTATCCCTTACATTTATAGCACTTAGTGAGAGGGTCAATCTTACTGTAATCTCTTTCGGTGTTCTTACCCTTATGTTCATCTCTATGTGAGTTAAAATTTGAATTAGATTTGCCGGGGTAAGATTTGTTGGGGTGCTGAGAGGGAGGCTGAGGTCTAGGTGGGTCAGTAGAGGTCATTCTAGAGGAATGATCTCTCGAGTCGCTGGACCTAGAATCAGAACTAGCTTTAAGGGAATCCATGTCGAGAACTAGGGCGTAGGCTGCCGCTATTGAGTCAACGTTTCTATAGATTAGCTCGTTCCTAAGGTAAGCTCGAAGTCCAGCTCTGAACCTAGAGAGAGTTTGTTCTTCACTCTCTTTACCTAACGCATTGCACCGAATAAGGAAGTCATCGAATGTATCGACATATTCTTGTGTGGATTTACTTCCTTGATACAATAGGTTCCACGAATCTAGCAATCGGGTGTGGAACGATAGCGGTACATACCTCTCAGTGAGCTTCTCTTTCATGGCCTCCCAAGTGGCTATGGGTGCCAGGCCTCGGCCTCTGCGGGCATGTTCAAGATTGGTCCAATGTTGTTGAGCTTTACCCGTTAATTTCATAGTTGCAAATTTAACTTTAAGGGCTTCGCTCATGTCGAACCACACAAAATAGTGGTCCATGGCACGGACCCAATCAAGGTAAGCTTGGGGTTCCATGTGACCTTCAAATTGGGGAACGTCAGCCTTAACGTTCTTTTTATATTGTTCGTCAGGGTCACGTTCTTGACGTCGATCGTCATGAACATTCCCTTGAGGGATCTGACGATGGCCATGAAGCTCAGGGACACTTGTCTGATTTAGCTCCACTTTCTCAAGCCTCTGATTGATATTGGCAAGAGTTGCTTGGATGGCAGCTAGGGTAGCGGAGATATCAGAATTGTCCATTTCAGGTCTGGGAAGTCTAGGGTTCCTAATTGGGTGATTGGGAAGGGATAGGAAAGGCTCTTCAGGGTCTGTGATGGTGCTGCGAAGACGCATTCACCAAAAGTGAAAACTATGGGGTGTGTCCTAATTTTTTTATTTTTATTTATTTTTATTTTTTATTTTTATTTTTATTTTTTTTAATGATTCTGAACTAAACTAAAATAAAATAAAAATAAAATAAAATAAAATAAAAGACTACACGATACTAAATGAATGCAAAAATGATGCCTACGATGCAAGAACTAAGGTTAAAAGAACCTTCGCTTTGATACCAAAATGATGTAAAACCAACCCTAAAATAGAGAATTTTCCAAGAATTTTAATGGGTTAATTTTACCAACATGAAAGTGCGGATTTAGATTGGATATTTTAACAGTTAACAGGTTTGATGGGTTTTCAAGAATTGAATCAAATGCTATCAATCCCAATTAATAATTCAATCTTAATCAATAAGTAAATCCCTACGTGTTTTAGCAAGTAAAAAGTGCAATACCAATTCGTACTCTAATCTAGCATGTGGATCACTCAATCTCAGTATTTTGTGGTCGACAGTCAAATCAGATAATATACTAGATGATAAGGCAGCAAACACAAATATGGAAGAATGGAAAGAGTATACCGAATGCGAAGAAATTCCACGTAGATCTCGGAGTTGGGCAGCAACTAGGATCTCAGCAACGCAGCGAGCAAAGGCAGCAACGAAGCCCACGTAGGGGGCAGATCTGATCGACGGTGAGTTGACGGCGAGTGGGGGTGGCGTCGTCGGCGAGGTGCGACGGCGATCGGGGTGCACGGGGGCGGCGCAGGTGAGGGCAGGCAGTCGACGGGATTAGGGTTTCGACTAGATGGGTTAGTGGAAGGATTCGGGATTGATTTGGGGGTGATGATCTAGGTCGGGAGGGAGAAGAAGGGAGAAGACGATGGGGGGAGGCTGTGTGGTGGTGAGGAAGTAACAGAGAAGTCGACCGGGGACGATGGCTTCGGCTTTGGGGTCGGGGTTGTTGGAGATCCGAAGAGGGAAGGGGTTGTGGTTCGGTCGATGAGGGTGTGGGTGCGGGTTGAGGGCGATGGCGAAGGTAGGGGCGTTGGGTTCTGTGGATTTGGATTGGGTACGGGAGACGAAGAGGGAAGGAGAAGAGATAAAGGTGAAGGTGCGGCTGTATGTGTTAGGGTTTGGATATTTGGGAATTAGGGGAAATTGTATTGGGGATTTTTAATTGGGGATAAATTTTAGAATTAATCACTAATTCTAAAAGTAGATTAGGATTTATCACAAACCCTAATTTGATCTCAATTGTATCACACAAAGGAGAGAAAATGAAGAGCAAAACTCAACACAGGTTTTTTTTAATCAATAATGGCATGCTTTTCTCATTCATCTCAGGGCCTTTAAATAGGCTCAATTACATCTTGAAACACATCTCCAAAATATTCTCAAAATCTAAAAATTACAAAAAGATTACATATGGCTATAATTGCCAGAAATAAAAATGGTAATAAAATAAAAATCCTAAACTGTAAAGATGTCCTCATCAATTCTTTTCTTTAATTATCATGGTATTTATCATAACGAAACTACTTTCATATCCTATTATACTAACATGAATTTCATTCATAATTTCACATCAAAATTTCTCTTATATGTCAACAATATCATAAACCCAAAGTTTTGCAAACATACTAACATGGCTCATAACATCAAATAATTTTTCTCTCTTTAATTAGCATGGTATCTTTTCTTTTTCTACTTAATCACAACAACAACATATCATTTTATACTAACATGAATTTTATCTATTCATATCAAATTCTTCTTATATTACTTATTTTTTGCATGCATATCCTACATTAGAAAATAATGAGATCACCCACCTTATGTGAAGCTTGAACAAAAGAAGGGAAGGATGGAACACTACTTCTAGCTCCAAGTCAACACCTAGCTCCTAGCAAAGCTTCTCCTCCTAGCAATAGCTCCTTCTCCTAGCAATGGCTCCTTCTAGCAAGAATTTCTCCAAGCACAAGGACTTTCCTCTCTCTTTCTTTTTCTTTCTCTTACTCTTATTTGTTTTCTTTTGGTGTGTGGAATGAGAAGAAGAGGGTTGTATTTGTAGGTCTAGATTAGGGTCTATATTGCAAAATTTACCACCTAGTAATAAATTACTCAATTTAATTTCCCAACTCTTCACTTTCTTAACTCTCAAAATCCCCAACTCTTCATGTTTCCACCTCTTCAAAAATCTAACCCCCACATCTTCATGACAAAACAAGCCAACTCCCACCCTTCATCTTACACGTGCACGTGTTGTGCACTAGTGCACACACATACACAATAAATACAACTCCTATAGTTTAAAAATGTATATATTAAAAGTTGTAACATGTCATGTAGTAGTCCATGCACAACTTAAAAATAGGATTTTGTTAATGGGCTTGTCCCATGGGCTTTCTTTTTGATTTACTAACTTAATTATTCTAGTGGGCTTTCCTTTTAATTAATCTAATGGGCTAGGATTTTTTCTTTAGGTCTATGGATCAAAAGAAGGCTAAATAAGAGCTTGTGCATGCTAAAATTTGTAAATGAGAGTAAGAAAAGAGATGGATAAATTAACACGTGCACCATACGTGCAAAAATCGGAAAATGCATTTTAATTAAATAGGGGAAAATGAATTTCCGTTTTATAAAACGAGTTCGAACACGTAAAATAAATAATCAATACACAGAAATATTACACTTAGTGATGGAAAAATATGTAATTGATACGTGCATCGAAAACACATAAAAAGCACGTAAAAATACAGAGATTGAAATATTATATTTTAGTTGACTGAAATCAATACGGGAAATGCATAAATAGTCGAAATTCAAAATATGTAGTGAAAACACGTTACAAAATACACGTGTGCAACACACGAGGGCAAAATTGTAATTTTCAATTTTGCGGTGTGTTACAAGTACTTCGTGCCTACGTGTATTTGAGGCCACCATCCTAACATTTGTTTTATTAACTCATGAGGAGTTTATTTGTATGACTCATAAGCTTTATCTCACGATAGTTTGTGCAACTTTGTAGGTCCTCTTTGTTATAAATTAACCAAAATGATTTTCCTCCACTTACTAAGTTCTCAATAATCTTTACTATTATAACTCAATGGAATTGTAGAGTTAGACATCCAATCTGTGAAGACAACCTACACGTCTATTCCCTTACTAACAATTGAAAATGTTTTACTTTAGATAATAATGATAATCAATTTCCTATGTATTTTTTTGAAATAAGGGCTACAACATCAGTTTCTTATATTATTTGAGATAATGTGCATATTTTTACCAATTAAATTTAGTTTTCTTAGAAAACTTCTACCTTATGACCTCCCATATAAAGCTAATATTGCACATGCACACAAATCTTCTCTTAAATAATTTTCAAAGATAATTTACACCACATTCTCCGGCAGAATCTACGTCCTTTAAATTAAGGATACATCATGAACACCAAGTATGACAACTTTACTGGCATATTGTGGAGGATATCTGTTTTGAAATGTTTTTTTGTAAGCTTTTGATTATTGTGGATATGTTAAGCCATCCGTGCTATAGTAGCATGTCGGCTGCCAATAAGATTGTAACTGGGGATGTCACGCCTCGCTTCCCAAAAGAGAATACGGAATACGGATATGTGACTAAGCCCAGCGAACAATTTTTATCATCCATAACCTGTTCAAGAATTTTTACAATATTTCACAAGAATAATTAGAGTCGGAAGTGAAAGAGTCAACAAAGCATGCACATATGAATCAAAATACCAACAAGAATACTTGAAACCAAAATATATTAATTTCAAATAAACCCGATCTGAACAAGTCAAAATCCTGGGTCGCATTGTCCAAATACCAATAAATCCAAGTACAAGATACAATTGTTCAAAATAAGCAACAAGGAAATAATAATAATAGCAGGATAATCATGATAGCAAAACTCCAGCAACTAGTAACTCATCTCGCCTATTCCATCTGGCAGCTGGTCTCCAAAATCTGCAATTTAATAAATTGTAGGAAGAGAAAAAAGAAAACAAACTCCCGTCAATGCAAGTTACGGGCCACTTGTAATACAGGATATGAGTACATAGAAAAACTAAACTAGTAGCATGGAATATGCATGATATCAAGTATAACAATTTGCATGGTAAGGTGAACAAGTACAAGTAACATGTATCAAGTGTCGAGTGAACAAATATCATGTAACCAAGCAACAAGTATCAAGTGTCAAGTATCAAGTACAGGTAGCAAGTATCAAGTATCAAGTATCCAGTATCATGTACAAGTAGCAAGTATCAAGTATTCAGTATCATGTACAAGTAGCAAGTGTCAAGTATCCAGTATCATGTACAAGTAGCAAGTGTCATGTATCATGTAATCCAGTATCTTGTAGTCAAGTTCAAGTATCATGTTCATGTGGCATGTATCAAGTCTTGTGGTTATTACTATCTAGGTAGCACTTCATGCAGCCCACACTATATGGTTGCTACATTCAAACAAGTTTCGTTTAGGCCTAGTGCTAAGCAGTTAAAATCCCCGATTACGCCCGATTAATCCCTAATCAGAGACTAAGCGATATTTTTTTAGCGATTTATAATATTTCAATAGTTAGCGATTTAATCGGATATAATCGGCCGATTTTAGGTGGCCAATTAACCGATTAAATCTCTTCTAATTTTCATGCTCGTTTGCATTATTTGGGATCAATCCGGTCCAAAGTTAAATCCAAATCCAAAATTCAAATTCCTTCTGGTTCTCGTGCAAACCCAAACCCGACATGTCGTCGCTCTCTTCTTCCTTGCGCAAACCCAATCTCAAACTGATTCTCTTCTGCTTTCTCGAGCAAACTCAAACTCGACCCGCCGTTGCCCCCTGCACCATCGCATACTTGATAAGGTCCGCATCTGCTGCACTTCCTCCTCCTCTTGCTGCTCACGCTCCTCCCCGATTGTTTTTGTTTGATGGAACCGACCAGCAAACTCGATCCGACCCACATCCAGAATCCAACTCAACTCAAACCAAGTACTTTTTTTTTCTCTATAACTATATATTCCTATTTGATAATCTCATAATAATTTATCTTAGTATTTAGGGTTTCTACATAATGAGTGTGTATATATATATATATATATATATATATATAACGATTTTTCCGATTTAATCCCCGATTATTTTCCGATTAACCAATTAATCACTAATCGTTCCTAGATCGATTAGTTCCAAAAACCGGTTTTAACGGCCTAGGCCTAGTGGTGGGTTTCTATAGGGCCGTGTACTCAGGCGTCAAGTCAAGTAACAAGTATTAAGCACGAGTCACGTAATCGTGAACATGTGGCAGCAAGTAGTATCAAGCACGAGTTAAGTAATCGTGAACACGTGGCAATAAGTAGTATCAAGCACGAGTCACGTAATCGTGAACACGTGGCAACAAGTAGTATCAAGCATGAATCGTCACGAATCATGGCAGCATATAATCATATAGTAATAACAAGCATGAATCATGTAATCATGAAACATGGCAACAAGTAGTAACAAGCATGTATCATGTAATCATGAAACATAGCGGCAAGTAATGGAAAACACGGCCCCCTTCTGAGTACACATACCTATCTTGTCTACTACTAAGGTCTTTCCCTTAACTCTGGCTTGGTTATTTTGTTATTATTAATCAAACAATCATGTATGTGTCACAAACAGGTCAAGAATAACATGGCATGATCATGTAACAAGTTCAAGTTGCAAGATAAACATGTACGGGTGCAAGATAACACATAAAAGGATAAAATAACTAAATTTCTAGTTTAGGACAGCAAGAGCATACTGCAGTAAAACTGAGATTTCCGTTACAAACATGCAAATCTGAATCTGTCATTCTGTCGAAAGGTCTAGAAAATAGACTCTTGGCCGAATCCAACAAGTATATATAAGTCATATGGTGTTTCAGAAAAACAAGTCTCAAAACAGGTTTGAATCCAAAAAATATGTTCAGTCAGAAATCAGAAGATCGTATTCAAGAACAGGAAAACAATATGAAAACTCACAAATTAAATCCACGAAAAATCTGGCGTAATTCCCTATATGTGTAGTAACAGAAAATCAAGTTTCATAATTTTTCCAACAAAAATAGGGTAGTCAAGTAAAATCAGAAAACAACAAGACACGACAGTTTTGTAAATCTGAAATCACAAACACTGCAGTACGAAAACAGAAATATCTCGTAAACCATAAATCGAAATCAAAATCCGCCAAAAGGGTGATAAAATGGATAAAGTAGGCTAACTTTCATATTCACAAATATTTTAGAAACAAGTAGAATTATGTCGAAAATCAGGTTTTTTACTGAACAGTAGTAAAATTCTGTATGTAAAATCTTTATTTGCAAGCATGGAAAGGTTAGTAAAACTTCTCAAATAAATCTACCAAAATTCTGGATAAACCTCACTCAAGTCTAGAAATACTGAGCAAAATTTCAGATCAAAATAATAATTTTAACACTAGAATAAAAATAGATTACTCTTCAGAATTCATAGAAAACAAAATCTGAAAATCTTTCGACACCACTGTAGTAAAATAGGTATAACTCACAAACCGTAAATCGAAATAGAGATCCTTCAAAAGGGTTGGAAAATAGACAGAATTCTCTTCAAATCATGTTCACAAAATATTTTCAAATACTGATCTTAATCAGGTCTAAAATACTGATCAAAACTGAAAAGCCAACAAACTGAAAACATCTCATATGCACAAAATCCACTAGTTCATACGAAATTCATCCAAAACACAACAAAACACGAAAGAGAGTATACTAGATGACGAAAACACGAAAGAGAATACACTACATGCGGTATTTAGTACTTGTATTTGCAAAGGAATTTAATACAAGTTAATTGCCTTAACCGATGACGAAAACGACTCCAAGCAAGAATAACGGGAACGGATTTCCGGCAACGAACTCAACGAACGACTACGAGTCCACGAACCAAAACGAGCAAACGAACTCAACTACGAACCCGCGAACTCGAAACGAGCACATGAACTCAATAAGCGAACAACCACGATCACCAAACTCATGAACCAAAAACGAGTAAAACCCACGAACACAAAAACGAACACGAACTACGAACGAGATCTACTCCAAGGCGAACTCTCCAAACTCGTGCACGGAGAACACACATGCACACCACACCACAACCCACAACAGCAAGATCAACCACAACAACGATCGCAAGATCGTCAACACCCTCGGCAACGGGGAGAGATGGTAGGCGGTCGACGCTGCTGGCTAACGACGTCAAGCGGCCCGGCAGGAGGCCAGGGGACACGCACAATGGTGCTGTCGCTGCTGTCGAGGGAGTCAGGCACAGGGGGGTGTCGGGGTTCGGCAGTCGTTAGCATGGTTGTAGTCACGGTTGTCTGGTGTCGAGGCGAACGGGCAGGAAAGCACAGAACAACGGTTCTGTTGCTGTTGTTGTTGCAGCGACATGATGACGGAGCGAAGCAGAGCAGGGGGAGCAACGCCGGGGTGAGAATGCTGGCTGCGGTGGCTGTGACTGGTGTCGGGAGGGTGCTGGCCTGTTGCCGTGGAGATGCTGTCGTCGACGGCAGGGAGGCAGGGGATGAGACTGAGAGCGGAGGGAAGTCGGGAGCAGGGATGGGTTAGGAGAGGAGGAGAGCGGGAGGGTAACAGGAGGAAGACGAAGAGGTGAAGTAGGGGAAGGATGTAGGCGGCTCAGGTTTTGATAATTAGGGTATATGAACAGTTGGGTAAAAGAGCATATATGTAGGGTATATATATGAAAGGCAGAGTTAGGGTTTTTGTCGGTTGTGGGTTGGGTTTAGAGCTTAATGGGTTTTAGGTTTTTAAATGGGTATTAGGGCTGAAGGGTTATAGGGTAATGGATTTAGGGTGAATAGGAAACAGGGTAATCGGGTTGGGTGGATAATATATGGGTATTGGGTTTTAGGGAAAAATATATATAAATAAAAATAGGATATAGGGTTTATAAATGCATATAGGGTTTTATAGAAATCCTAATAATAATAATAATAACAATAACAATAACAATAATAATAACAGTATAAAAAAATAACAGTAATAATAATAATACTTAGAACAATAACAATAATAAGAAAACTGATAAAAATAATAATTGTACTAATAATAACAGTAGTAGTAATAATAATAGAGGTCAAAGTAACAATATCAAAAATAAGATTTGTATTAAAATGTAAAATTCATAGAAAATAGTTACAATAAAATTATTGATCTAAAAATTAGATTTTAATAGAGGAGTCAAGAATACATCTTGACAAAAGAATTTGAGAACCGAAAAAAATAATTTGCGAAAATTTTTAAATACAGAAAATACACAAAAATACGTTTTTGGAAAAACAGGGGTTATAGGGGATCCCGGAAATGGTAAATTCAATTGTGAAAAATAGAGATGGCAAGTTTCCATAGTGAATATTTATTATGTTATATTGAATTTTATTTCCGTCATTACAACGCTGTGCAGATCATATAATGTTTACCTGGTTATGCTATTTCTTGAGCATGAAATTTGAATATCTTTGTTACATGGGACCTTACTTATCACCATTCTCTTGTTTTGAAGTTCCAACCTCCGATGGTACACACATTCTTGCTGAATGCGCCTTACCTGCAGTTTAGCGTTCCATGTTAAAAGCCAGTTACAATTTCATGGCAAAAATGAGCCCAAAACTAATTGACTGAATCTATTACTGAATTCAAAGTCGCGGCTGTCTATTAACCTAGTAGTTGCCCGCCTCCATACATCATACATGTGCACAGATATTGACAGGAACCAATCTCATTTGTGCCCATTCATAATCCTATTCTTTCTTGTTCAAGAAGTTATACCTTTTGTTGCGCCATTCATTTCTTTCACAATTTAACTGCTGCCTTCTGATTGGGAAGAGATCCTTTTGGTTTGCAGAAACAGAAGAGCAGCTCAAAAAGTAATGCTAAGAAGGGGAAAAAACCGTCTACTAAAAATGATAAAGAAAATGAAGGTGGGGTTAAGTCGGGTGCTAAGGAGAATGCCCACACAAAGAGAAAGCCTGTCACTATTAAAAAGAGTGCTGAGAAACCCACAATGATTGGCCGTTCCAAGATCAAGGAAAAGCCTTCATCTATCAGTAAAGTTACTTCTGCAAAACCTACAAAAAGCACATCAAAATCTCCTCTAAAAACTTGTTCAAATTCTCAAGACAAATCAAAGGCTCCTGTAAGGAAGAAAAAAACATCTTTTGATGAACCATCTAGAAAGGGATCCAAAACAACAAAAGAAACTTCCCTTTCACAGAAGGATCCTACAAAAGCACCAAAAAGTGTTTCTAAATCTTCAAAGAAGAGTGTTACTGAAACGGATTCTGCTACTGCAAAGTCCAAACAGAAGAAGGTGGATAATAGGAAAGGTCGTAGAAAGGATGACAAACCATCAACTGAAGATAAGAAGGAGAGTAAGGAAACAACAGCAAAACCAAAGCCTTCCACTACGAAAAAGGGTGAGTTGCAAGGATGCCTTCATTTGTAATTAAACTATAAAATTGATCGTTTAATTTCGCTACATTTGTTTTCATAAGCATTAGTCTAATTGATATTTCACAAAAGAAAGGCATGAGTTGTATGGTTCTGTTATGTGGCGACGCTCTAGCTTTCTTACAGTCATGTTAGCAAGTAGTAGACTGCCTAAGTTATTTCTTTCGTCAACAAATATTTGTTCTTTCAGTTTCTTTAGTTTAATGTTGAAGTCTTGAAGGAAACACTCGTTTATGTGCAAACAAATTGCTGAAGTACTTGCCACATAGATTATGAAGAACTTGTCTAATTCCTTTATTGCTCGTATAACGTTATATAGAATGTGCCAAACTTAACATTTAAACCCAATAGCCTTTTGGGGGTTTGTACCTTTCTTGAATCCAGCCCATTTACAGTGTATCAGATAACTGCTTTTATTTATTTATAATTTTTAAAAAAAAATTAGTTCAATTTTATTTGTTTTTCAAGTACAAAAAAATGTACATTTTAAAGTCAGTGAATGCTTGACGGCAACCTTAGCTAGAATATTCACGGTCTATAAAGCTTGTTTATGATGGTTCATCATGGGAGGCTTTCTTATCTATATAATAAAACACAAAGAAAGCTATCAAGTGTCTCTCATTCAATCTCCCCAAAAATCAAAGGCCCGGATCTAACATCACAAAACATATTTTCCCCCCAAAAGTTTTCCTCCAAAATTCAAATTCAAATCCCCCACCCAAAACAACTCCTATATTTATTTAATTATTATTTTTCTCTCTTTCTCTCCCTCCTTCTATTAAAAAAATTAAGAAATTAAAATTTAAAAAAATTTAAAAAAATTAAAAAACTAAAAAAATGAAAATTTTAAAAACTTTAAAAATAATTCAAAATAAATCAAAAAAGTCATATAATATGTTTTTTGCTCTATGTTTGCTACTTCAATTAATTTGCTAGACCTCCAAAACTATTTTATATGATCAAATAAGGTGCACCGTTCCGAAGACGTGCCGTAGGCACGTGTCAACGGGCAAACCTAGTTATATCTATATCTTATACTAATAGAAAAGAGAGTCTATCCTCTCTCTCCTTTCTCTATTTTGAAATAAAGAAATGATACGAAAAGTAGGGATTCCTATTTAACTAACACGTTCACTACGCACGATTTTATTAAAAAACCAAAACAAAATAAAACCCCAATTCCTCAAACATAATCTCTTCTCCTCCCACTTTCTCAATCTCACAAAATCTCACGTCTCTTCCCAAACCCACTCCATCTCCTAACTTAGAATTTGAATTTTAAGCAAACACAATTCATAAAATTATTTTTATATGATTTTCTTAGTCTATAATCTTTACCCTAACCTGTGCTATAATGCATGGTTTATATTGTATAACCTATTTACTGAATGTTAATGATGTTATAATATACCTGTTAACATAAATTAGTTGAATATACGACATCTTTTCATGCATGCATTTTTTAGCTTTAATAATATTCCATTGGATAACATTATGGTTTGACAGTGATCTCTAAACCATATGCTTATATGAGGATGATAATGAAGATTTCAGTAATTACGGTAGGGATGATATTCATAGGTTTTTCCCAATTCTATTACACTTTTTTAGAGTTCTACATAATTTTATGAGTCCCTCAAAATTATTTTAGGCTGTGCAATTTGCACAGGTTAACACTAGTTTCATGTTAAGTAGCTTTATTCAATTTTAGTTGCATGTAGTTATAAGCTTACAAACTTTCTCAGAAATTTGGTATTGCATACATTTAAATTAGAGTTGTTACTTTGATTCGATACCTGGACCCGATCTGGACCCGGCATTGGACTGGAACCGACCCGATCTATATGGGTTCGTGTTCTAAAATAAGACCTGTTGCAGTTTCGGGTCCGGGTCCGGGTCTATCCAAAATGGATCCGACCCGGATCCGAACCCGGACCACTTTAAAAATACCCAAAATATATAGAATTTGAATAGTAGGGTTATAGGGATATACATGTAAATACTAAATAGTAATTGTTGAAGATAGATGTGTAAATGTAATATTTATTCATATACTTAAGTGCAAAATTGTGAATACCTTAAGTAGGAACCAGACCTGACGGGTAAGGTTTTTTTAAGTAGGAACCGGACCCGGACCCGATACTCACCGGTCTGGTCTGGGTCCATGTTTGGACCCGTAGGGTAACGAGTCCGGGTCCGGGTCCGGGTAGTGCAAGATCCGAACCGATAAGACCCAATACCAATGCTAATTTAAATGAGTTATTTAAAAATCTTTTATTTTTTACCATGACAGCAGGGAAAGGAAAGGTTCCGGCGAAGATCATCAAGGGACCTAGCAGAGAAGAACTGCTTCTTGTGGTCAGCGAGATCTTGAAAGAAGTTGACTTTGAAGTTGTGAGTGCTTTCAAGATCAATTTGGTTTATTCATGCATTTCTTGATGCTAATCGGGAACTTAATTTTTTTCCTGGTGCAGGCAACTTTGGCTGATATTTTGAGACGATTAGGTATTCTCAGCTGAACTCTTTGTTTTGATTATAAATGTTGGATTATTTGTCTATATGGATGGACTTTGAATCCTTTGCTCTTGGCTCATATGCTCGTGCTTGCCCACTGACATGAAGAAATACATCTTTTCATGTAAAATATATGATCTTTAAGCGATACAAAATCCACATGGCTTGCTACTGTTTATGCGACATTGATATGCTGAAATGATGAATTGACTGAGAATCCACATTCGTTTCTTCTCACACATGTACCCACAGAGAAACACATCCTTTCATTGCAGAAGATATATGGTTGTTCAGTTTTAGATTGAGATTCCTTACTGTGGTTTTAATTTACAACATTAAATATGCTGAAAGGATGAATAGGATGTAAATCCACCTTCTACTTTGAAAAGAAAATTAATTTTTATTCCTTCTTCTTTTGTTTCCGAGGGGAAGGGGTGTTTGCATTCCAAAATTTGGAGTTGTATTATATTACTGTTTGATAAATCAATTGGTCCCCTCTTCTCCCTCCCTTACAATTTATTATTATTATTTTATTATTTTTTTGCGATAAAAAAATGTTAGATTTTCTTCCCTTTCTATTTTGTCCGTTCTTTTGCTTTTGTCCCTCGACTGTGGAGATGGTTCTTTAAGTAACCAATGGAGAAATTAATCTCATGTAGCTGTGATCCGCAGGGTTTGAAGTTGTATGGATATCAATAGCATTCAGTTATGAAGCACTGCATGTAGTCATGATATTAGTTACAAGATATCTAATGCCATTGATGTGTAGTTTTTTTGCTTATGTTACTGCCTACTTGTGTGCAGAGTCTCACTTCAAGGTCAGTCTCATTGGCAGAAAAGAGGAAGTGAAAAGTGTAATAGAGGAGGCAATTAACAACATGCCAGACGTTGAAGATGATGAAGAGGAAGGAGAAAACGGCAAAGAGAAAGCAGACAAAAATGAAGAAGATAATGAAGAAGATAATGAAGAAGAAGAAGATAAAAAAAGCTCAGATGATGAAGAAGAATCTGAAGATGATCCAGAAGAAGATGAAGAGGAAGAAGAGAAAGAAGGCTCAGATGATAAAGAAGAATCTGAAGAAGATCCAGAAGAAGATGAAGAGGAAGAAGATAAAAAAGGCTCAGATGATGGAAAAGAATCTGAAGAAGATCCAGAAGAGGGATCAGATGATGGTGATGGTGATGGTGAAAAATAGTGGCTCATCAGTTTTTTGCTCTTGAAATTAATTCTTCTCTGTAGAGTTTCTCATAAGGAAAAGGTGATCAATGAACAAGGTGTTTGGGCCAGTTCATGTGGATGTGTGTACAATAGTGAGCTGTATTCTTTTAACCCAAGTAGCTCAGTGTACAATAGAGCTGACATTGTTGCTTTAGAAGTTCAATTTCGGATAAATGTGGCAATGTGATGTACCGTTTTTATTAGATAGGCATTGTACACTATAATTCCTGTAGGAGTTCATTTTTCCAGATGTATGTACACAATAAGATTGAAGATTGATATTCAGTTCTCTCTGTCTTTCCTGTCAAGTGAATTCAAATATAAGAAAGCCTCAAACTTACTATGTTTGGTTTATGATCATTCTGAAATGTGAGAATGTTACTCTCAGCTGTGAAACCTGTTCTACTCTGATCGGTCCCAGGTAAACTTCTATAGAAAAGACTGGGCTATTCAACCTTCAGCAGTAGTTGAAATGTCTTCTGCTCTCTGCAGGCACTTCTGAAGGTTTAATGTGAAGCCAATGGAACACTGGCAAAAGAGGAGGCAGTAAAGCTGGCTGAAATGGGTTAACACAATGAAAATGAACCAAAGTCACTACATTGTAAGTATCTCTCCCCCCTTTTGGAAGTTAATTATATTGGTTAATACGTAACTTGATTTGCTTATAATAGTCATGTTCATTCTCTGAGATCTATGTATAATGGCATCGGTATGCAAAAATCTTAACTGTTCATGCCATTAATGTTAGGAATGGACATACAGAGTTTATACGACACGATTAACTCAAACCACCAAAGAAATACAAGATCACACCAAACACACAAGATACATAAATTTGTTCTGGTGGGGGCATTCGCCTTAATCCGGAGAAGAAGAAACCGAGATATTATTCAATTAGTAAAGATACAAGAATGTTACAGTTCTCACCACGATCCTTTCTCAAGCCTCATCAGAAAATGCTAGTTTACAATAGGAACACCTCTCCAACTCTCTTCAATGAAATATTATCTCTCTTCGCTCTCAATGGATGTCAATTACAATAATATATAGAGATCTGCAGAAATCCTAGTTTGATATCTTGATACAATAACTGTTAGATATTCCTGAAGAGATAATCCTACTGTGAGAGTCGTACTATCTATCTTGAAGAGCAAGTCGGACTTTCAACGAATTACCCAGACCCGCACCCGAAAATTGCATCAGCCGTGCATGCGGTCGATTGCCAAACTTGCAGTCGACCGCACTTGACCTCTCGCCAAACCCGAGGGGGGTGTCGGTCGACTGCACAGTTGACCGCACATGCCCCTGTTGCTGTTTTGCTTGCTTCCACTCCGTTTCGATCACCTCGATTCCTCCATGACTTCATCGTCTTCGTATCTAACTTAGTATGCAAGACATGAACTTAAAGAAATAATTCTCTTATCCTGTTCTTGTCGTAAATTGTTCGAAATCTAAGTTTACTGCACATGCATGGTTTCAAATGCATATCCTCGGGTATATTGTTGCTTCAACTGCATAAATAAAACTATGTAATGAACGAGTTCAGGATCTATTCTAGATTCCATCTGTCGCTTTTAACCTTGATGGAATTAAATCCGGGTTAGATTAAAATAGAAACCTCTGCAAAGTGCAACATTAAATTATGTCAATTGCACATGCGATATACATGAATATAAAATTATGTCAACAATAAAGCTACATTTATATTAAAAAAATAATTACCCATGATTAATGAAAAAAGTCTCATTTGGAATATGAAAAGCCTTAATATTTGAATGAAGTTCTTGAGAACTGTATTTGAATTTTGAAGAAGAAAAAAGAAAAGGAACAGTGTAAAAAGGGGCAGGAAGTTAAATTTGAATTGGATGGTCATGAATTAATTACAACTGATGTAGTCGATAGATGGATGGCTGTGATAGATGGTACATAGGTGTCCACATAATATTTGACCAAATTTCATACATGCATGGAGAATTAGCCACCAAGAGTTATTTAGTGGCCTTCATTCATTCTCAACATGTGTTAGGAAAGAAGAATACATGTGAAAACCGACGGTTTCACACAGCTTTTGGTAGAGATATTGGCAAAAAAAATTTCTGTGCCTCTGTTTCAGAATAAGTTTGTATAATTTCAGTATTGTGGGTGTATGTCATTTTCTCAGTTTATATTGTTTTATACTAGTGTACCATTCTGCAATATTACACAAACTTATATAATATAATATAATGTAATATAATATAATATAATATGTAGTATAACCTATGCAATACTGCACATAAATTTTTTTAAAATAAGAAAAATAATAAAATATTTTTTTTTGAAAAATTCATCTAATAACATCTATATAATAATGAAGATTTCAATTCTCATTTGGATGAAGAGTGGGAATTATCTCCTACATTTGCCCTCCTTTTTTTATTTTAAAAAAGAAAAATGAGAAAAATCCTATACAAAAGTGATTAAGCATAATATATTGTATATATTATTTTGTAAAATTATTTTTGAGAATTTCTAATTAAAATTTTGTATTTAATAATATTTTTTGAAATTTTAAGTTAATTGCCTAATTCTAAATCATTTTCTGTGATTTTTTTATTTATCGAGCTGGAGCGATTTTTAGAGCGATCTGGATTTCTCATCGAGCATGTGCTCGCCCACTAAGTGGATTAAGGTGCCAAGATAATGTGGGGATGTGGTGCGACCTAAGACGTTGATCACGTAATGAGCTCACCTACTGAGCGAATTGGACATGAGTGAGTGGGTGGCGACGGGGCGTGAACGGGAGCTTCAATTACGCATGTCTTCGCGCATCTGGATGATCGAACGGTCAAAAATTGAACGGATGTAGTGGCTGAGTATGTGCACGTGTTAAGGTATGTATGAATTCCTACTTTTGCTCTCATTTCTCTATTTCAAAATGGAAAAATGAGAGATGAGGTACATTCTCTCTCCTATTAGCATAATATATAAATATAATTCTCATAAAGCAATATTGGGACGAAAAAAAGAAATAAAAAATTAACAGAAGGAATTCTTATAACTGGTGATATATTATGTATTTATTGTTGGATATATAGGTATATTCTCATTGTATGAATAATATTGTGTAATATTATTCTATGGGTAACACGTGTGTTACACGTACTAATTGTATGGATATCGGAATGCGGGTTGACTGGGTTGAGAACCTTGTACCCAAAACCGTATTTATCCAATAAATATTGGCGGTAAATATCGCAAGCACCTTGTCTATGATATTAACCATAATTTCTATTGTTATTATCTTTCGTAATCTCTAACAATTTTGAGATATTATTAAACCAATCAATTTTGTGAGATTTAAGAGAGAGAGAGAGAGAGATCTCCGTCGTCCGTCTTTCGCTCGCCTCCCATCGTCGACCAGTCGAGTTTTTCAACCCGCCGTCATCGATCGGGTGCGCCATCAGATCTAATCTATCCATCGTCGATCGAGCGAAGTAGTCGACTCGTCGTTGCCGTCCTTCCACTTCGATCTGATCTAGTCTTCGGGCCGCCATCGCCCGTCGATCAACGCCTGCGACATCATATTGGAAGTCGATCGGCCTATGCGATCTGAGCCCGTCCTCGCACCGTCAACTAGGCGAGGAAGTCGTCGACGCCCCTGCTCCGTTGTCAGTTGTCGTGCGCAGTCGGGTTCCTCCCTGACTTCGATTTGCCGTGTGTTGGGTTTAGCCTCTTACTGTGTATTGGGTGTAGACCCGAACCCGAAGCTTGAACCCGATCCGCTTGGCTTGATTTGCTGTTGATAGTTGCTGCTTTTGGCTGATAGGTTTTGGCTTGATTTGCTGTTACCTGTGCTTGGATTTGGTGTGGGGTTTAGTTTCGGTGCTTGGTATTTGGACATAGCTTCGGATATTTTGGTGCTGTTGTTGTTGACTCATCCCATTCTCTCATGTACACGTGGAATGGTTTGTTGTTTGGATTTTCTCCCAAACAGACTCATGTACACGTGGAATGGTTTGTTGTTTGGATTTTCTCCCAAACAAACAGACTTGAGTTTAATCAAGTGAAAGGGAAGAGATGGTGAAAGATAAGTTCTTTACTTTCCTCGTATTAAATTTTTGTTAAATACTTAGCTATGTGCTAAAAGTTTAAAACATTTATTTTATGTTCATGTTGTGAATTATATTTTTGATATATTGCTGAGTGCTACAGTTTAATTTATTGTTAGCCGTTATTTGTTTATGAATTTGATTATCTAGCTGTGTGCTAAAATACATACATTTATAAACAATTAATACAATATGTTATTTTACTAGTTGTGGACTATTAAAGCTTAATTGTAAAGATAAGTCTATTTGTTGCTTTTATTTTGAATAACTGTTATGGCTATGTGCTCAGGATCAAATTAATTTTGATAAGTTAAATTATTTGTTTTAACTATAAAATTTGTATATCCAATTAAATCGTTGTTAGAATTAAATAGTGCTAATAATTCGTTTAATTGGCTAATTTTTAACAATTTGATGAATGTAGGAACTTCAATGTTACCTATAAATTGTGTATATTGGAGACGATGTATTTGTATCACGGTAGAATAAGTCTGCTCTACACAGGTTTCTCCATCGAATTGGATAACACTTCTAACTTGAAGTGTCAGTATGATCTACTCTAATCCCTTTCAGTATTTTCATGTGATGAATGTGTTAACGTTTTCTGTGTTTTATTATATGATTGAGAATTTTAGATCATAATTATTCTAGCTCTGAAAACTAGAATGTTTAGGGTTGTTAAGTGTGTCTTATCATATTATGTATATAGATATATTGACAAACCCATCATTTGCAATTTGTGTGAGATCGCATATTTGCTTCTCTAATAAGGATCGATGTATAAAATCTATAACAAATGTCCGTAACTTAGATGAGAGCATCTCATAATGCAGGATATGACTCTATTAGTTACGTTTTGTTCTTTCTCGTTTGTTGTACTGCGAGTGCAAAATTGAATTATAAAATATTGGTCATTATCTCGTTTAGCATTTTGAAGATGATGAAGAATGAATAAAGATAATTTCATTTAATGTGTTTGAGTAAATGAACATTGTTAGAATTACTAGAGAAAGCAAACAATTTTGTAAAATGTGGTAGAGTAATTTTGTATTAACTCTTATAATATACATACATAGTCAATCGCATATATAAGCCGAGTTTAACAAATGAGACAATTAATAATAGTAGTTCTAATTATGTATAGTCCTTGAACATAGCATAACTAGCTAGGACATAAGAACTGTATATTAAATTGTTTGTTTTTGTTAAAACTAATAGCTCTACTAAATGACACTTCATTAAAATGTAAAGTTTGTACTCAGATTATGATTACTAGAAAATCATTTAGTATGGTCTCTATAAGTACACAATCTTTTGAATCAATACTTTCTGATATTTGTGATCTCAGCATCTTTGTGACTAGATGTGAAAATTGTTGGTCAAAAGTATTTAATCGCTTTTTTAGATGATTAATGAAAGCTTGTCATATATATGAAGAATGAAGCACTTGTTTTTCTTAATTAATTGAAAATCTAGTTAAATACTAAAATCTAGATGTTTCAGATTTGATAGAGGTGATGAATATATTTTAATAATCTTAGAGAATTTTGAATTTGGCATAATCTCTAGTATACCCTAATTACCACAGTCAAAATGGTATTTATGAAAGTTAGAATTAAACACATAGTGAAATGTAGAATTCTATATTATTGACTGTTGATTAACTTTGTGTAATTATGGGTGATGTTGTATTATTAATCATGTTCCTAATTTGTTACCACACTCTAAATTATTTACATCTTGTGGATTGCGGTGTAGAAACACAAATAATTTTGTTAAAGTGAAAATGTGGTATGATATATTTGTTAGAGTACATAACCCTCAAAAGGCCTAAAGTATGACCTATAACAAATATTTGTATGTACTTAGAGAGTGCAGAATGTAGTTCGGTGGACAGATGTTGGATCTATCTAATTTATGTTAGAAGAATCTAGACTTGCAGAGTTCTTTGAGGATGTGTTCATCAAAGATAAGTGTATAAAATTATCTAGTTCTACTGACATGGTCAATGATTCATTGTTTGAATCAAGAACCAGTCCTACTGACACTTAAACTTCAATGACAAATGAGCCAAGAAGAGTCTTTAGTAGACAATGAGATAAATTTGTGTCATACAATAATACTTTAAATTAGTTGATCTGCCGAAAGAGACTAAAACTATAGTAAGTAAGTCGGGTTTTGTAGAAGAAACTTAATTTTGATTGTTCAGTAGCAATTTTAATGCATTTTAATAGCTAACGAATTGACTGGGATAAATGGGGTAGATTTGTTTGATGTCTACTCACATGTTTGTCATATTGCTACAATAAGTATTCTTCTTACCGTTACATCTATTGAAAATTTTGTTATTCATATAGGATATTTAAACAGTTTTGTACTTGATGTTTTGTATTGAACAGTTTTGTACTGAAAAGTTTTGAACTAATATGTTTAGTAACAAGATTTACAATTTAGTAAAATCATTGTATGTTCTTAAAATATGTATAGCCGACGAATAAATAATTTGACAAATTTCTTAAAGAGCCTAGTATATGAATCAAGTAATCAGATCAGTGCCTTTAACTTTGTGGTGTGTCAAATATAATGGCCATTATTTACTTGTTCTGTTAACATAGTTGTTCTTGGAAGTGACTTCTCTATTACAAATGAAGTTAAAATTGTGCTATCCAAAGAATTCAGCATGAAATACATAGGTATTGTGGACACCATAGGTATAAGGATGAGTTTCGGTTGGCAAAGGATAACCCTTAATCAAACTCATCAAATCAAAATGTGTTTCAAAAGTGAGAATATAGTGATTGAAAGTGGGTTTTAAACCACCTTATGATTATGATAAAATGTTGACACCTAATGATGGTGCAACTATGAGACAGGTAGATCATTCTAAAAGAATTGAAAGTCTCATGTATACAAAGATCTACACTAAAATAGACATAGCTTTGAGGTAGGTATGATCTACAGATTCACTAATAATCCTATACACATTTGAGTGCCCTTAAGAGGCTAATGAGATACCTGAGTGACACTCAAGAGTTTGCTTTGTGCTACTCTAGTCATCATTCGAATGAATTGAAGAACTTGTTGCTAGTCATCCATTAAAAAATTTAAGTAACTCTCTAATTCTGTTATGCGACTATCAAACTACAATGCACTGTAGCTCATAACTCTTTCTATAATAGTTAGAGGAGTATATTAAGACTGAAAAAAGCCTAGTTGAACTTCCTCATAAATAAAGTGCAATTGAAATAAAATATGGCTAATGCTCTTGCTAAAAGACTTGAAAGTGCTTTAATTATCAAAACTGTGGAGAAAATGGAGTTAAAAGCTATTGACCCAAAAGCTTTAACATCCTAATTGTTTTGAAATTTGGAATCCAATTGGACCCATAGAGAAGTTCAAACTTAAGCATTAATTTTAGGCAGTTGGCATGCTTTAGATAATTTGGAAAGTTCAATGTAAATTTTGTTAATAGATAATTTTATTCCAATTCTGATGACGCTCTATATTTTCAAAATTTACTTAGAATCATCTTATTATTCCAAAAGAAAGTGTGAAAACTTGTCGATGTGTTTCCGAGGTTTAAAATGTCGTTATATCATTCCAATTTTGATGATATATCTCTTTTATGGATTCTTGTTTCATTCCAATTTTGATGATTCAGAATTAACCATAATTGATTTGACTGTTCTATCTTTCCAATATGAAACATAGTATAGTTATTGTGTAGAAACTATAATAGTTCTTGTTCTTTATTTTTGTTAAAGAAACTTGATTGTGATGCTTGTATTACATTTTGCTAAGTCATCATTGAATTGTACTAAGTTCTTTAGTGGAACTAGATACTTTTTGAAATTCGCTAGAATTCTTAGAAATGTTTCTCTTAATATTCTTGTTTTTAATAAGCTAGCAAAAATAGAGAGTTGAATATGTCAACATAGATTTCAAAATAATGATTTGCTCAAAATGGAGGAGTAAACATAAAGCAGTGTGTAAGGATAGAGTTTCAGTTTATTTTTTTGAGAATAAATTAGTCACTTGCTTGGTAAAACTTCTGTTGAGTTTAAGACTCTTGTGTTCATTGAGCTTAAAACTCTTATTTTATTCTTGAAGTTTATTTGCTTTGTTTGATTTTGAAACTATTACATATTTCTCCAGTTGGTTTAGTCATTGTAAACTATTCTGTTGTCATATGGTTTGAGAACTATTTAATTATTTTGGTTTACTCTTTTTTAAACTATTCGGATTTATAATTGATTTAGTCCTTATGAACTGTACATTGAGGAGTAAACATAAAGCAGTGTGTAAGGATAGAGTTTCAGTTTATTTTTTTGAGAATAAATTAGTCACTTGCTTGGTAAAACTTCTGTTGAGTTTAAGACGCTTGTGTTCATTGAGCTTAAAACTCTTATTTTATTCTTGAAGTTTATTTGCTTTGTCTGATTTTGAAACTATTACATATTTCTCCAGTTGGTTTAGTCATTGTGAACTATTCTGTTGTCATATGGTTTGAGAACTATTTAATTATTTTGGTTTAGTCTTTTTTAAACTATTCGGATTTATAATTGATTTAGTCCTTATGAACTGTTCATTGAGTGATGCATTTCTTCTATTTAAAGACTGCTATCAGTCAGTCAGCTTCATGTTGAACTGATGAGATAACGTTTATATATTGAGAATATAGGAGGAGATTATTGGATATATAAGTATATTCTCACTATATGAATAATATTATGTGTAATATTATTTTATGGGTAACACGTGTATTACACGTACTAATTATATGGATATCGAAACGTGGGTTGAGTGGGTTGTGAATCCAGTACCCAAACCAATATTTATCATATAAATACTGACTTGTAATAGTAGTCTAGGTATTCTAATTTTGATACATAGGGTAAATATCTCAAGTATCTTAGTCTAGGATAATAACCCCAATTTGTATTGTTATTATCTCTCGTAATCTCTCACATTTATGTGGGTATGGAAAAAGGTTGTTTCCAATATAGAAATGTACAAAAGAAAATTTTCCCAACTATTCTAAGCTTTAGAAATTTGTTATATTTACAAACACTACTTCAGGTTAAATGAATTTTATTAAAAATTTTACAATCAGATAAGCATATGATTCGATCCTAACCCTTAATTTGTCACCTTCAGACTCAATGATCTTTTTTCAAAGATAATCAGAGTATGATATAATTTTCGGCTATATTAGACTAATACAAGTTATACATAAACACATTCTGCATCTTAATTATTGTCTAATTCTCACCTGCGCAGTGCGTGTAGAATTACTAGTATTATACAATGCATTAGCATATGACTACAACAAAAACAGCAGCAGAGAGCCTTTACCTAGGGTCGATAAAACGGGGCTAAATTTTAGAATTCTCCCTTTTCCAGCGACAATCCGTTACCCACCTTACTCCCACCGCCATGGTTATAGATGTTTTAGGGTGGCTTACTGTCAAACACAGTAAGTATTTTTTTTTTTTTTTTTTTTTTTGTATATGTGTGTGTATTAGCCTAAAAGTTGGGAGATCTTAGCCATCTAAGCAATAACAACCCTGCATGTTAGGAGCCTCCATGAAGTCTAAGGAGTTTCTCTCTCTAGAATCCTAGATAGATAAGCTCTAAAAGAAAACCAAAAAGAAAAGAGAAGAAATCGACCCCGCTCGGGGAGGGGGGAGGAATCCCTCGTCCTCCTCAGCCTCCTCCCCCCTTCTCACCCACCAACTGAGGTGCGCTGGTGTGGTGTTTTCAGAGATTTGGACCGAAGTTCGGCCGAGTAGATGCGGAGTGAACGGCACAGCGAAGAGGGTTGCCTTTATGAGGACTAGGACGACGGCGGGAGCGGCCGCCGCCCGTAGAAGAGGAGGAGAAGCAGGAGAGTGTACGTGGATGATGATGGTCATCGGCTTCGTTAGGGGTTCGTGCTTCGTCGACAGCAGTGACGGCTGTCGGGGAGGGGATTGGGAGGATCGGAGGGTATGGTTGAGGTTGGGTTCATCGAGACTCCAACCAGAGCTCGTCAGAGTGGTGTAGAGGCCGTGGCTCACCTGTGGTGGAGGGCTTTGATCGTCGGGTATCCAATTAGGGTTTGAATCGACGAGGTCTGGAGCTGGGCTTGGCTCGACGACGGGCACAGAGAGCTGTGCGGGTGTCGGGGGGCTTGTCGCGGTGAGGTCGTGTGGGGCATCATTGGAGCGTTAGGTGGGGCTAGTGAAGGGGAGTTTAGGTTGATGAGGTGGTTGCCATAAGTTGATGGCAAAATGGCGACGGTGATGGAGGGACGGATGTGTGTGACGGGAGCAATGGGAGGAGTGGAGATGTTCAGGAGAGTGACGATGGTTGGGGTAGACGCTGGAGTGGGGAAGAGGAGTCGGGATTGATTTTCTATTTTGAATTTCGAATTAGGGTTTCGTAATTCAGAATTAGGATGAGGAGGCAGAGATTGGGTTGAAATTTGAATTTTGAATTTTAAATTAGAGTTTTTGAAATTCAAAATTAGATTTGGGGAAGATTCGGATGATTTTTGAATTTCAAGATTAGATTTTGAAATTCAAAACATTGATGAAGGGGGTATTTGGTTCTATTGTGAAATCACAATGTTGATTTTGAATTTCAAATATGTGTGGAGGGGGAGGTTAATTTGAATTTTGAATTTCAATTTAAACTTTTGAAATTAAAAAAAATATTTGGAGGGGGGGGGGGGGGGGGGGGGGGGGGGGGGGGGGGTTGGATTTGGGTCATTTTTGAATTTCAATTTAGAATTTTGAAATTCAAAACATATGTGGAGAGTGAAGAGAGAAAATTTGGTTGACTTTTGAATTTCAAATTTGATTTTTTGAAAGTCAAATTATGTTTGGAGTGCGATGGGCTTAACTTGGGGATCCCCAACGATGAGCTGCCATGGCGAAAGTGTTCGTGGGGGAGTTCGTCAAGAGCGTCAACTTCTCGGTTGAGAACAATGGTTACTGTTGAGGGTTGGATTTGACGCAATTGGAAGATGGCGTCGCTGTGGGGTGGATTGGTGGATTTGTTGTGTGAGAAGGATGCATGCCGCCTTGAGATTGTGACTGTGGCTGTGGCCAAGGTGGACGTTCGGGGAAAGTTTTGGGGTGAACAGGAATTTTGGAAGGAATTCGAATTTTTAATTTTTTTTTTTTAAAATTTTTTTTATATGAAATTCGAATTACATCAGGTAGGGATGGGTGGGAGAACAGTATGCAAATGCTTTCGTCTACAAGAATAGTTAGGGGAGGAACTAGTTTATATTGTACGCTTAGCTATGTAATTGTTTTCTCTTGTTCTATTTTAAGAACTTATAGATGTATATTATTTGTAATATTTATTTTGTTAATTACTTATTAATGGACCGGCTTTAAAAAAAACAACCCTGCATGTCATGCTCGAAATGGTCCACTTCGATTTGCTGACAAATTTATTTCTCTAACCCCCAAAAATACAGATCAATATCAACATCATTTGTGTGGAATCTTTATCTAACCCCCAAAAATACAGATCAATATCAACATCATTTGTGTGGAATCTTTATCTAACCCCCAAAAATACAGATCAATATCAACATCATTTGCCTGCTCATCTGAAATTACTTGTGTGGAATCTTTATCTTTTGTCTTGAAAGCTTGAACCCTTCAATGCTTTGCTTCTTAGAGATCATGTACGTTAAATTATCAAATCGTGCTAGTTTGCTCCTGTTTTTAAAAAAATAAATAAAAAATAAAGAGAGAGAGAGAGAGAGGAGAAAGGAAAGTATTCTTTATGCAGTTTAAACCCCTCGCTTTGTAATATAGTTCGAGAGACCTTCTGCCTCTGTTAGAACATGTATTGTTTCTGAATAAACAAAAGTGCTTTTGGTTTCACTGTTATGCATTGTATTGTTTTCTTAGCAAACTTGTTTTGATTAGCAGCATCTCTATAGACTAATTTAGTAGTTTTTGACATTTTTAACTGATCAAGTTCATTTTGATTACTGATATTAGTTCAAAAGAACTGAATTAATGTAAGAACACCGGCCATATTGGATATTAATTATAACTAACGACACCTACCTATTTCCCCCCAACAAAACTGAATTGGTGCAGAGTAGTTTTCATTATTAATGTGACTCGATCCATCATAGTAAAGGAAGAAGAGAAAAGAAATGCCAACTGTTCTCATCTCATAACTAAGTTTCATTGTAACCTTTCAATTACTATATTAATCTGTGGTTGGCTATAATCCGAAAAAAGGCATCATAATTTGGATGCCAACCTCACCTAACTGATAACAGACAACATGTACATCATAATCTTGACTGTTTGTGTTGGTTCTGAAGCTAGTAGCCAACCTCCAACCACATTACACTACCTTTTGGTTTCTCCTACATGCATTTACTTGCACTCAAGCTTCCTCTAACTCTTCTGTCATCAAGGGTAGTGTGTCATTTTCATTAGTCCCGTATTTGTTAAAGAAAGCTTACTAGTCAAAAATAATTGAATTAATCAAGACTTTCTATATATACATAAACTCCCTTCTCTAATTTCAAACACAATCAGCCACCTTTCTCATCTACTATTGCCTCTCTTTCTTTTTTCAACTCGATCAAATGGTATTTTCTATCACTTGCTCATTCATTTCGGGACAAAAAAGAAGTTTATAATCTTTTTGGTTTGGTTATTCAATCTAACAAATCTGAATGAACTCTGTTTACAGGTTGCAGCAGAGAACTCCAACATCAACGGCAACCATGCCGCAGGAATTAAAGTTAAGCAGCACGAACCAACACTCGTTCCACCTTCAGAAGAAACCCCGAAGGGGCTCTACTACCTCTCCAACCTTGATCAGAACATTGCGGTCATAGTTCAGACCATATACTGCTTCAAAGCTGAAGATAAAGGGAATGAGAGCGCGACCCAAGTGATCAAAGAAGCCCTAGCAAAGGTTTTGGTTCACTACTATCCTCTGGCTGGTAGGCTGACGATAAGCCCCGAGGGAAAGCTCATCATCGATTGCACGGGTGAAGGTGCGGTTCTTGTGGAGGCTGAGGCCGACTGCGATATGGAAGCGATTGGAGATATAGCGAAGCCCGACCCTTGTACACTTGGCAAGCTTGTGTATAACGTTCCGGGCGCAAAGAATATATTGGAGATGCCTCCTCTTGCTGCTCAGGTGAATCTTTTTTTCCTACTTTGATCAACTATATTCTTCAGACTAATTATGCAGGCATGAAAGAACTAAGTAAGGTTTATAACTATAGAAAAATCAATCTATATTGTTATAACTTGAGGGTGTAGGCCAATGGTTGCGGTTTTAGGTGCAACAATCACTCACATATCAAGTTAGATGTCGACAGATCTTTTAGAAACTGCATGCATGAAATAAATGGAGATGATCGACTAGCTAACAAAATAAAATAGTTGCCTTTAGTTCATATTGGAATTAAATGTTCCATATTTATTGATGATTCTATAATATAAGTAAGGGGTTTTTCCACAATTCATTTCATCCAATTAGTTAGTTTTTCAAATTTGAAATCATCTATACAATATTGAGTTCAACTTAGTATCTCAACTGATGAAATATATCAAATAGACAAACTTCATGTAAATGAGTAAGTTAAGACATGTAACTTGTGAATATGATTGATAGCATGTTCAAAACATGCTATATAACTGAGGACTGCTCGGTTGAATCATAGATTAGTAATATGGTTATTTTGTGGTTTCGTTAATTTTTCATTAATGAAATCTGTGTCCTAGGTTACTATTATCCCAAAAAAAAAGGAAAAAAACTGACGACTTTTGAGTTACGACAAATACACTTACTTATAAATATATATATCTATAATTTCTTAAGATTGATTTTAAATGTTGTATTCAAAATTTTATTTGCAAATTAAGTACCTAGCTCAAATTAATAAATTCGATCGATCGTACTCTCTCAATTCCAGGTAACGAAATTCAAGTGTGGGGGCTTTATCCTTGGACTGGCCATGAACCACTGCATGTTCGATGGCCTTGGCGCCATGGAGTTCGTCAACTCATGGGGCGAGACCGCCCGTAACCTCCCCCTCACCACCCCTCCCTACATCGACCGCTCCATCCTCAAATCCCGCACCCCTCCCTCAATAGACTTCCCCCACGACGAGTTTGCTCAAATCGATGACATATCCGACACCTCCACCCTGTACCAAGAAGAGCAAATGATGTACAAATCCTTCTGCTTCGACCCCGATAAACTCGCCCACCTGAAAACCACTGCAGCCAGCTCTGCAGACGGAACATTAATTAATGGCAGCTGCACCACTTTTGAAGCGCTGTCCGGTTTTGTCTGGCGTGCCCGCACCCATGCACTTAACCTGAAACCAGAACAACAGACTAAACTCTTATTTGCTGTCGATGGGCGCAACCGGTTTGAGCCCAAACTCCCGGAAGGCTACTTTGGGAACGGCATCGTCCTCACCTATGCGCTAAGCAATACAGGAGAGCTGCTGGAACGACCGTTAGGGTTTGCAGTAGGGCGGGTGCAGGAAGCGGTTCGGAAGGTAACAGACGCGTACATGAGATCGGCTATTGACTACTTCGAGGTGACACGTGCCAGGCCCTCATTGGCCGCAACACTGCTGATCACAACCTGGTCCAAGCTCTCATTCCACACTACTGACTTTGGGTGGGGTGAGCCGGTACAGTCCGGACCAGTGACTTTGCCGGAAAAGGAAGTGATTCTGTTTCTATCACATGGCAAAGAGAGGAGGAGCATCAATGTGCTTCTGGGGTTGCCGGCATCTGCGATGATCAAATTTGAACAAATGATCATGGATATATGAGATATATATATATGATATATAGGGAAACGAAACTGATCGATCTGAATTTGTTTGTCGTTCGTAAATATTGTGTGTGATTTTATGTGAGATATATATATATATATATATATATATATATATATATATATATATATATATATATATATATATATATATATATATATATAATGTTTTTTTTTTTGGGAAAATTTAAAAGTTGGGTGTAATTCACAATTATATACAATTATAATGGAAAAGCTGGATTTAATGTGGTTAAATTACTGTTCGCAATATTGATGATGTTTTTAATTATTACAATGGCCATATATATCATTGTTTTTGTGTCTCTTTCGAATCTCATTAAAGAGTGATTAATTTGGAGGCAACTGATCGATTAATTGTTTAGAGGATCGACATTAAGACGAACATAAATACATACATATTCGAGAACAAGAACGAAAGGAATTGAACATGATCGATGGTGTGATGGTCCAACTGCGGCAGGTATTGTATGTGGCTAGCTATTTAAGGCCTACGTGTGATTAAGCTAGCATATATATATATTATATACATGGACCATATATGTATTACCGTGTTCTCAGGGCAGGCGGGTGAGGCGGCCGCCTCAGGCCCCCTGTGTTTTTACAATTTTAGGGGCCCCAAATTTGTAATTTCATTGTAAATATAGGTACGTATTTTGCACGTAAAAGAAAAATACTGTTATTAGGGCCCCAAAAAATAATTCTTTGAGCCTTTAATTTTTTTATGAAAATTATATGGTTTAGGTTTGAAGACTTGAATTGAAATTGAGACTTTACATTTGGATAATTTAAAATAAATTTATATATTTTGCATATTTTACTTTCTACAATGAGCAAAATTTTTGTACAAATGTTTTTTTGTTTTCTTTTTTTAGTGCATGGGGGGGCATTTCGGGAGTTTGCCTCGGGCCCCCGGGACCTCAGGGCCGGCACTGCGTGTTCTTTTACCAATTGTTTTTACAGTAGCTGCTAGACCGATCGATTTGCATGTACGTACTGTTTTCATGTATTAATTAATTAATGCAAGATATATGGAGCCGAACGCGTACAATTTCGGGTTTCACGTATTAAAGATGAGGCTCCCCAAGCACTTGTAGGTGAGCTCACAAACTTTCGATGTTATATGTTGGATTCCAGCATAGAGAGAATTACATATGAATGTTGTTGGAAAATACATACATCTCTTAAACTGAAAGGCTTATTATCGCCCCCACGAAACTAACAAGGCCTGTCAATTAATGAGGCCCATTAGTTGAGCCCAAAGTCTGCCCGATTAGGAAATGACCCATAATTGTGGCCCAAGCATGATTCGAACATATAAAACTAATGACGTATCCTAACCCGCCTTCAGTCGAGGTTATTCAGTTCAAAGCTGAATTATTATTGCCGACAAAATTGACACCATATATAAAAGTATTTCTTTTTCGAAGAACTATTCAGAAGACATTTTAAATTTTATTGTTATATATGTATAT